>RJWK010025288.1:0-27775 GCA_004363435.1 Platanista minor
TATCATACAGTATTTGCCTTCTGTCCCTGGCTGATTTCACTAAGCATAGTGACCTCCAAGTTCATCTATTTGTAGCAAAAGGTTAGGTTTCCTTCTTTTATATGGCTGAATAATATTTTATTATGAAGATATTATATTTACATATATTGTTTATTATTATACATGGTATTATATGTATATATATGGTATTATATGTGTGTGTGTATATATATATATATATATATATACCACCTTTTCCTTATCCATTCATCCTTCAATAGACACTTAAGTTGTTTCCATATCTTATCTACTGTAAATAATGTTGGAGTGAATTTCAGTGTACCCATATCTCTTGGAGACACCAATTTCATTTCCTTTGAATTTATGCCCCAAAGTGGGATATTTGGATCATATGGTAGTTCTATTTTTAATATTTTGAAGAAACTTCATACTGTTTTCCAAGTGGCTGCACCGATTTACATTCCCACCAAGAGTGCACAAGTGCTCCCTTTTCTCTACATCCTCACCAACACTTGTTATCTCTTGTCTTTTTGACAATAGTCATCCTAAGTGGTGTAAAGTGATAAATAATTGTGGTTTTGATTTGCATTTTTCTGATGATTAGTGATGCTGAGCACCTTTTCATAACTGTTGGATATTTGTATGTCTCCTTCAGAAAAATGTCTATTTAGGTTCTTTGCCAACTTTTAAATTGGGTTATTTGGGGGTTTGTTTTGCCTTTCTCTTGTTTGTTTATTTGTTTTTGTTTGTTTTTGTTCTGTTTTCTTTGCTGTTGAGTCAGATAGATTCCTTATATATTTTGAATATTTATCCCTTGTCAGATATATGATTTGCAAATATTTCCCACATTCAATAGGCTGCTTTTTCATTATGTTGATTGTTTTCCTTACTATATAGAAGATTTTTAGTTTCATTTAGTCTCACTTGTTTATTTTTGCATTTGTTTTCTGTGCTTTTAACATCATATCCAAAAATGATTACCAAGACCAATGTCTAGGAGCTTTTCTCCTATGATTTCTTCAAGGAGTTTTATGACTTCAGCTCTTACATTTAAGTCTTTAAATGATGTCACAATTTACCATTTTTAGTTAATTTTTGTGTATTGTGTAAGATATGGATCCAGTTTCATTCTTTTATGCATGAATATCCAGTTTTCCCAATATCACTTATCAAAGAGGCTATACTTTCTCCATTAAGTATTCTTGGCTCTGGTATCAAAGATTAGTTAACTATATATGTGTGTGTTTGTTTCTGGGCTCTATATTTTGCTCCATTGAACTATTTATCTGTTTTTATGCCAGTACCATACTATTTTGATTAATATTATATTATTATTTGATTACTATTACTATTATATTACACAAACTATATTTTGTGTAATATAGTTTGAGATTAGGAAGTATGATACCTTTTACCTTGTTTCTTTATCAAGATTGCTTTGGCAATTGGATATTTTTGGTTGGGGACCCTGGAAATAAATGTTCTTCTCTATTTTTTGTTTGTTTTTGATTGCTCTCAGATGTAATACTGGAGAAGAAAAGGTTTTCATCTTCTGTTTTTAAGTGGAAACCTGTGCTATTTTATAATCAAGAAAAATATGACTTCTAATATGACATACTATCTTTAAAAATTTAATCATGAATAACAGATTGTTGTCACATTTTTCAGGCTTTTAGGGAAACACATTCTGTGTGATAAGAAGGAGACATTATGGGAAGAATGGACTGCTTTCCTTTCTTTTTCTTTTGGAAATTCAATGAATGTTATGGTCAATTTGACTCCATTGACCTTATGTGTAGTAGACACTTCAAGCAGATAATTAGTATATGTTCATAGACATGTACATTTTAATTTATATATTTTAATGCTGTATTGAACATAATACTCATGCCTTACCTACATTTTCTTTTTCCTCTTCACACCAACCAAGAGACATATGTCTCCTATTCACAGATAAGGAGAAGCTAAGTTATTTTCCAATAATCCTGAGCTAACAATGGGCAAACTGAGTTTAACTTCTGTTCTATTATAGAATTTTATCTTCTTTTGTGTTCATGTGTATTATACTGAAATTTAACTATAGATAAATCTTTTTTTCAAGCACAATTTTGACAGAGAAAATAGCACTGAAAGATTAATGGAATTTGTGACAATCAACAGGTTTGTAAAACTCACTCAGTACTTTAAATGCTTTTACTTAAATTAACTCATTCAATTTTCCCCAAAACCCTATGACTTGGGTCCTGTTATGCCCCTATTATAGGGAAAAAACTGAGACATAATATCAGGGACTGTCAGATCTGGGATAGACACAGGAATCTGATTCCAGACAACACAGTGTGTACCATGATGACCCATGCTTAACCATCTAACTAATCCACAGTAGACAGTCCATCTTTAAGCAGAACATCTATACACAAGAACATACATACTTTGGAAAAGACTCTTATAACTTGCATTCTTATTTTAGGCAGCAAATATTTATTGAGTAGACATTAGGTGCTATATACTGTTCAAACCATGGATTGCTGCAGTTAAAAAAATACAAATTTTCTGCATTTATTATTATTATTTTGCTGGAGATGGGCAATAAGCAAGATGAATAAGTAAATTAGAGAACATTCAATGAAGAAAAATAAAGCAGACATGTTAAGAAAAGTTGCAATTAGGGTTGTTGGAAATATCCTCAGAGGAAGGTGTTCCTGAAGAGGAGAGTGCAAGCACAAATGTCCAGAGGTAGCTAGGCCTGGTGTGTTTGAGGAAAGGCCAGGAGACTAATGTCATGAAAATGGGTCAGTGAGGTAGAGAGCAGCAAGAGATGCAGTCACAGAATTAATAGGTCACCGGGTTATCCAAGGTTTTGGATTCCATTGTAGATGAGTTGCATTTTCCCTAAGGTGAGGGAGGAGGCCATGAGTTTATTTTCAGCAGAAAATTGTCATAAACTGGCCATATATTGGAAAGCTGACTCGGCTGCTCTGCCAAAAATGTACACAGGAAAAGCAGGAATAGATGTGCAGGGCCAAGTAGGAGACACTGCAGTGGTCAGTCAAGAGAGAGGAGGCTGGAGCTAGGTGAACGGCAATGGAGGGTGTGCAAGGTGACCATGGTCAGGGTGCACTTTCAAAAGATGGGAAGGCAAATCTCCTGTGTGTGTGAGAATAATAAATATATTAAAGGAGTAAAAACAAAACAAAACAAAAAACTCTACATGTTTTCACAACAACAATTGGTGGTATTTAGTTTAAAGGAACTGAGAGAAAGACCATGGGTGAGGCAGATCTTGGTGCTGTGCTCAGGCTGAGGGGACTGACGTTCAATGTCATTGCCTGGAAAAGTTTGATGTATGGATTTGAAGTTTGGTGGAGGGACCTGAGATGAAGTAAGCATTTTAGAGCACAGGTGATGTTTCAAGCATGGGATTCTATAGCTCACCAAGGAGTGTCTGAGAAGTAGAGTCTTAAGGGCTGAGATCTGGGGCAATGCAGGTCGGGGCATAATGAGGAACAAGAAAAAGGAACCATAATAGAGAAGCCAGGTGAATGCGGTTTCTAGAAACAGGGAATGATCCACTGGGTCGGATCCAGTAAGACAAAAGGAGAGAGTCACTGGCCGGCTTCAGCCTGGTAAGATAGTTTTAGTGGATGGCACGTTTGAATCACTGATTTTAATAGGGTTAAGAGGAAATTGAATTTGTGGGTTTGGAGACAATGAGACAACTCAAGGCAATTCAAGCTAATTCAAAAATTCAAGAGTTTTTCTCTAACTGAAGGACAAAAAAATAGCATGCTATTTGTATGCTGGAAGTGTAGTCAGCTGAGTTGTTTCTTTTTTTTTTTTTTTCCACCATTGGGGAAGTAACAAAATGTTTGTATACGCATGGGAATTAGAAGTAGAGAAGTAAAAACTGATGTGGGAAAGAGAGGTGGGAGGAGTTGCTGAAGCAATTCCTTTGGGAGGCAAGCAGATTGGGAGCTAGTGCATAAATGAGAGATCATTCTTGGAGGGAGCTAACATGATGGTTAGAGTGCTGACAAGTGGGGAGACTTGGTGGTGGAAACTTGCTGGGAAATCTGTTAAGAGTAAGAGATATGTACACTACAAAACGTAAAATAGATAGCTAGTGGGAAGCAGCTGCATAGCACAGGGAGATCAGCTCGGTGTTTTGTGATCACCTGGATGGGTGGGATAGGGAGGGAGGGAGACACAAGAGGGAGGAGATATGGGAACATATGTATATGTATAATTGATTCACTTTGTTATAAAGCAGAAATTAACACCATTGTAAAGCAATTATACTCCAATAAAGATGTAAAAAAAAAAAAAAAAAAGAATCTGCCTGTCAATTCAGGGGACATGGGTACGAGCCCTGGTCCGGGAAGATCCCACATCCCGCAGAGCAGCTAAGCCCATGTGTCACACTACTGAGCCTGTGCTCTAGAGCCTGAGAGCCACAACTACGGAAGCCCATGTGTCACAACTACTGAAGCCCGTGCGCCTAGAGCCTGCACTCCGCAGCAAGAGAAGCCACAGTAATGAGAAGCCCACGCACGGCAAAAGAGTAGCCCCCACTCTCAGCAACCAGAGGAAACCCGCTTGCAGCAGCGAAGACCAAATGCAGCCAAAAATTAAGTAAATGAATAAATAAATAAATTTATTAAAAAATAAAAAAAGAGTAAGAGAGTAAGTGGCATGCAGCCGGTGCTGGGGCCAGGAGAGAGTGAAGAGAAAATAAAAAGTTTAAGTGGACTGGGAGCATGAAGGGGTGAGGAAAACTTTGTACTGAATCTTGCAAAATTTCATTGCCAATAAAAGCACTTTTACCTTTACTATATCATCTAGAGGCAATTTATACGATACTTTAAAAAAACATTCCATTAGAACTTATCAGGTACTTTTTTCTTACAGTAACGTTTCTCTAGGACAAACATTTGTGGGGTTATTAAGGTTTCTAACTATCATTAAAAATAATAATCTAGCCAACATCATTCTTTATGGTCTTTTAAAATCCCATAAACTTTTGTTAATAATTATTTTTAAAAGTGATTCAGATATTCAGCCATCAAGCCAAAAGATATCTCAGTCAAATTTCTTCCATTCTACCTTGCATTTGTGTGAAGTGTTGCCAGGAAAAGTCTATTGGAACTGTGAGGTCCAGGCAGCTCATCCTGAAACTCCCATGGACACATTAGGTGAAGTAAAATTAGAAGAAATGATGTTTCCATCTCTTGGGGGAATTTAAAAATTAATAATAATTGTAAATACCTCCAGCACAAATTATTGGCAGTTAATTGGATTTGAAAGGGGGAGCTTTCTAGAAGTAATGTTATTTAAACAATACAAGAAAATCAGTATTTCTTTTCGCAGGAGCTTGTTGGCTGGGAAGCATACATCTCTCTGGAAGGCATGGAAATAAAGTAACTGCAGTGAGACACAGAAGTTCCTATAAGAGGTTTTTCACATAAATCAGAATTTGTTGGAAGGTGGAACAGTGGGCAGACATTCTGATTCATTTCAGTGTTAAATGGTGATGGAATTCCCTTCAATTTTCCTGTAATTATTTTTTTCATAAACTAATTTTGTGGTAAAATGAAGTAAAAGTTGAACAAATATCCAACGAATGAAACTTTTGGGTAATATATTCTTTGACTATATATGTGATTCATATATTGATAATATACCAAAAATTGGACAAAATTTAAAATTGTCTGTTGTAAAACCACAGATAAAGTCAGTAGTACAGTTACACAAGATTTTACATATTTGAAATTATACTGTAATATAACTTTGAAATCACTCTTCTCACTTGACAATATAAAGGTCTAAGGATTGTACAATATATTTTTCTACTGTGTTTTGAGAGCTTCCCTTCCCTAAGTACATATCACATATTATTTAATCCATTTCCATGTTGTATTTTAAATTGCTTCCAATTTTTATAATTTAAAATATCTTACAGATAACTTTTTGTTAATATATTGTTAATATATTCAAAGAAATGGAAGAGTTTGTTAAAATCATTTTTGAATAAAAAATAATTTTATTGCTATGAACAATTTTTCTTTCAAATGTGCCTAATTTAAATTGCTACTGTCAGCATAGAGTGTATGAGAAGGATTATTCCCATGAAAATTATCATTCTTATAAATAGGGACAGAAGGCAAATATCATCTTATTTTTATTGTAAATATCTTTGATTTCTAAGTGTTTGAGGCCAATGTTATCTGGCTTACATATTTGCAGAATTGAAATTCTTGCCAGGCCTTTGACTTTTGTGTGGAGGAAAAGGAATAATAGGCAATCTAATGCTTCCACACCAAGTCACTGAAAAAACATTTTCTTATTAGGGTTGTCATATATTTCTTAGAGATGTTTACAAATACGTATAATCAGCATATCATTCTTACCTTGGGTAGAGTTCATTTCTCCCTGAATTCTAGCAAGATTACAAAGTAGATATTTTCTATAATGTAATTCCTTTACCTGAAGCAAAACTTTGTATTGAAAACTTATCTTTCTCTTTGTACTATTTCATTGCATTTTGTTGGAAAAAAATGATGTCATTTTTTCCTGTGTGCTCACCAGTTTTTTGGAGCTTTAGCTAGTGTTGGAATTTACTGATAATGCCATTAAATGAGCCAATTCTAGAATTCCCCTTGGTTGTTTAGAGAATTAAATCTTCCTATTTTTTAATTTGAAATTATGTCTGATGTGCACAGTTTGTAGCCAAGATTTTGTTGGCTTTCTACCCTTTATTTCATTTACATGTTTTTGCATCCTGGGTTGTCTGCTAACATGCTCCCTAGTCTAATAAATCTCGTTCCTCTTCCAAATACCTTAGCAGCTCATAAGGATATTTATTATCTGGCCCCTGCAAAACACTCCATCTCCATTTCTTTGCCTCCCCCCTCACTATCTAGGTAACAGCTATTCTGGAAGCATTATCAGCTCCCTGAAAGTGCTCTGATTTCTCTCATCTCTAGGGATTTGCACCTGTGTGTTTATCTGACTAAAGCTCTCCTCTCCCAGTTTTCCTGATTAAACTATAAATTCACAGAACTCTCTGCCACTTCTCCCACGAAGTTTTGTTTTGTGTCTTTCTGACTCCAAACTCCCTTCCTGGGACTTGATTTTCTGAACTTCCTATATGTTCTCATAACATCCCCTTTATCTTTCTCCTACTTACATTTGAATTAATTTTCCTAAAATTGACTTTTATATCTATTTTCTACTAAATTCCTTAAAATAATCATTGTTTTGTTTATTTTTGTCTCTCACCCTAATACAATAATATCCCTGACACATAACAGGTGTTCAATAAGTTCTTTGGGAAATATCTGTGAACATGTGCCTTATTATAAGATAAGGAATTTATTCTTGGGCAGGCCAATTAGGATGTTTTGTTGCAAGCAACAAAATTATCAAATAGAGGCAGAAAGTATATACATATTAGGATTGTTAATGGAAGCCCTGGTTGATGTATATGAATCATGTTTAGAAGCCCTGCAGACAAGTACAATATAAGAAGCATCTGCAGATAGGGGTATTGGAGGACCTACACTGACATGATAGGTAGAACTGTGTCACTGTGTTGTTTGCGGATATGCAATGCAACCTCCAAAACACTCATCACTGCTATCTCTAAAAGCTTGATGTCTTTCCAGACATCATTTACCAGAATGAAATTTGCTTGCTCCTCCTTCTCCATGTCCATTCTAAATGGAATCATGGCCAGGTGCATAATTGGAAGAAATTATATTCCATACTTGAGATTTTGTTCAACGGAGGTAGGAAAGCAAGCCTCTGGCTTAAAAGTTAATGAAGATTTAAAGATGCTCTATGGCAAAACAAACAAAACAAAGCATCTACTTTAAAATTAAAAGAGTACCTCTCTTCCTGCTAAAGTCAATAAATGAAACACCAATCTCTAAGAAATATTCTCTCTCATTTTTCTAGAGACAGTCTGTTTCCAGTTGTACACTTTTGAGAGCAACTTCCGTCCACTTTTGCACACAGATAACCACATTCTATCAATTGGTTGGCTTGTGGAAAATGAAGGGAGTGCTTGTTTGGGCTAATAGAGAAAGAACACTTTTCTGCTGTAGCACAGGCATCAAAACCCTCTGGAGGGCAAATAACTATATTCATGTGTTAGCCTTCTAATTGTGAGCTCTGCAGCCATACACTTAGTTTCTGGTTCTATGACTTACTTGGTGTACCATCCTAGTGAGATTCTTAACCTCTCTTTACTCATTGACAGATTGACTATAATAACAGTTCCTACCTAATTGGGGTGAGAGAGGATTGAATAAGATAATGCATTTAACACAATGCCTGGTACATAGTAAGAATTCCATAACTATATACTGCTCATGTTATTATTACAGGAAACTACTGAATACAAATTTTCTACCTTTTCCCACTGTGCACCCCTACTATAATTGCCTCAGAACTACATACAAAGCCTTTATTGTAAGTATCCCAATAATTTGATGGATTGTGGAATAATATTGCAACATGCAGTGGATTCTACATCTGTGTATATTGTCATGAATATTTCAGTTCTGATGCAGTAAAATTATAAATTAGAAGCTTTCACATGCAGTTTGACTAAACTCTTTTTACAGCCTATGACTTTTCATGGATCATATTAAAACTTCTCATGCCCTGATTTACTAAGTATTTAACTTTTAGGGTAATTGTCATGAAGGAATTGGTGCTTGACTCAGAGTAATTCTTTATCTACTGTGTACAGATCTTTTCTGGTCAATGACGTTTTGGCCGGAACTGGACTATACATGCATGGGTACACCCAGCTGTGTGGTTACACAGTTATAATGACTGGATTGACTGTTATTTATCCCAATGCTAAGATTTTGCAGGTGACATTCAAGGATACAATCATGAGACAATTAAAATGAGAGAAGTTCTCATTATTAACAATCTGCCAACCAAGATTTATCCATTTGTAATTGTCACAGAATATAATTGTGATTCTTCACACTACATGGAGTGTTGAGCAGGCAAGGAAAATCTCTACTGTAACTATAGGCAAACCAGCAACAACTCTGGAGTTTCTTGCTATGCTAGCATCTCTGCACTATTTTCCCCTTCTCTCATTTCTCCAGGTCCCTAGTGCCCCAGGAATTTCTTGGAAAGTATCTACTCCAAGGTTAAGGTCTTGCCCTGGTTTTCTTACTGGCAGGATTGGATGCATCATGTGATCAGGCCTAGACAGCTTCCTTACAGCCTTTTACTGACAATGGTTCTTCAGTTACTGAGCAACAGATGCTCCAATCATACCTCTTTCTCATTAGAAGCTCTAAGGGTTTGGCCCTTGAACATGTATTTATTAAACACTTGCTTGGACATCCTGCCTCTGAGTTATTTAACCTTTTAGAGCCACCGATCTCTGCCTTAATCAGGGCAAATCTTCAACTACTTTAATTTGAACATTTTCCCCACCACAATATGTGTCTACACTCAGCATCTCTGAATTTCCTACACTAACACCTCTATCTACTCAATATGCTGAAGAGAAGGATACGTTGCACAATAAAATAGCATTTTTGTGTTCTATATTTTGCACAGTGTGAATTAAAATTATTTCACATTAAATGTAAAGTAACGTGCTGTATATTAATCAATAAAAAATAATAAAACTCACTGTACTGTTTATATATGCTTTATTTACTTTATATTATTGTGTTTTGACATCTTAACAACATTTCTGGCTGGAGAGAGACTGTACCTCTGAAGACAAGACCGTTCTTAGAAACAGCAAAGTGCTCAGAAGCAGCAGCCCTTTTATATACAAACTAACCAATCTGGAGCCAGACCTCCCATACTTGGCCCATACCCTCCAGGAAACAATATTCCTCTGTCTCAATCATTCCAAGGCCAGATATCAAGCAAACAGGGCGCACCCCCATGACTTGGAGCCCTCTGAAACTCTTCAAACTAGCAAGTCATAAGGGGTTTATCAGCCTTCCTTTCCCAAGAAAACTCCAAAATAGGTTTGGCCTTGGCTATCCCCTCCATCCTTTTTCTTCTGGCTCATGACCAGTGCTAGTGCTTCCCCATGTGGCTCTGCAGGCATGCCTTACCTCCTCCTGTTTTGTTTTTTTTGGGTTTTTTTGCTTGTTTTTTTTTTTTCTTTTGATTCATTTTGTTTTTGCCAGGAAAGAGAATTTTATTAACTCAACTTGGTTCAAGTGTCCATCACTGATCCAGGTAACCCAGACCAGAGGAGAGTCTTGTAGTGTTCATGGACCTGTAATGCAATAAGATATGTTTTCCAGAGCCTTTGCTGCATCTCCTCTTGTGGCTGTACCTGACCAACCATCACTGTATTGGAGAAAACATGAGTTATTAGAGAAAAATTGGATACACAGTTCATTTTCACTTTAAAAACTAAAGGAGAAAATAAACATTTAACCTTATGAGTAATTTAATTCTTTACAAGAAAACATGAAGGTAGCATTTATTATTTACTAAGATGTCAAATAGCTAATAAACTCTGCCTCAGAAATTTTCAATGCATTTGGCCTATATTGTTATTATATGTATGAAGGAGGTGGCACCCCTTGAAAATCATTTTTCTCTTTCTAAAATAGCTTTTATATTGAAAGAAAATCACATTAAAATGTCAAGCTGAGAGAGCATTTTATTTTGGGTGTAAAACTTACCTACGGTTCTTCTAAGAATCTTAAAATCTTGGAAAACTGTATTTTTCTCAATAAGGAGAGAGTTCTCTATAATGTTTTAAGAAATGTTGTTTGTATGTAAAGAAAAATGTTGAGAGGAAACTGCATATAATCTTAATGAACATAATTTACTTAGAAATCCTATTTATTTGCTGAAATCCATGCATTGTATCCTTATAATTTATCAATAGTAAGTTGTAAATGAGACATATGTTCCATATTTGACCACTAAAAGATATATAATTAGTAGTTCCTTATGTTTTATTTTAATCTACTATCATTGTGAGTCAGTCTACATTTTCAGAAACAAGAATGAAAACTAAGCCTATGTAGGATTATTTATCCCAATATTTTATCAGTAAGTAGAAATTTGAAAATATAAATAATTATATAGATTTGTTTCACTTTACCTTGTTCATTCCAAATTATAATTATATATCCCACATTTCCCCAAATCAGCTAAGTCTAAAGGTCTACCTCTAAAGTCCAACATCAATCTTTCCTGTTCTTCTAACACTCCATAAAAAAAAGCTACAATCAAAACAGGTGATATCTGGGAAGTCCTCAGCATTGAATATAAGCAATCAACAAACTAATGAAGTAATTGCTATTTTTGCATAGTTTTATCACACTTACTCTAAAATTGCTATTTTAGAAATTTCTTAAAATACATATCAAAAGATTGATTGCCTTTCATTGTTTACTGTTTATTATAGGTCCTTATATTCAAATATGTGAACTAAAAATTATTTTGAACATTTGAAATAGGCCAAGAAGAGACTCAAACTGTAATCCTGTATACCAGACATTAAAAGAATGGCTTCTAATAATATCTTATGCTTAATAACCATATACAAAATAATTGAGGCTCCTGTCTAATGTACTGATTTCTTTTCCAGGGCATTTGCTTAAAAGATTCCATACATTTCCTACATAAAAGCCAATTTGAAAATGTATGTTCTTCAAACTCTATTAGACTATGCTATAGGAAATGATAAAATAGCTCTAATTTCTTATTACAAGTAATATTTAGTCTTGAAATTTTGTGGATCTAAACTTAAATTCATAGAATTTGATTTAATTATGTTGTTTATTATCCAGGAACTTGATCCTTTTCAGATTGAAATTGATTTTCTTGTGAAGATTGAAAGTGCCCAGCTACCTTAAAGTTTATTGTGTTGCAAATTTTATCTAGAAACAGTTCTGAAATTATCTTATAGGGTACATAATGTCAGCATGTATACTTATGACTGAAGAATATTTACCTGTGTGAAACCTTGGACCAACAATAATAAACAAAATTCTAAAATTTTGAGATATTATAATATTTTCAATCACAGTTGGAAGTTTGTACTTAGAAAAATGTCTCATTTCTTTTTCATGAAAGTAATGATTCAGTTGTTGGGTCCCTAAAGACAAGGATCTAAAACAAATTAATTAAAAAAAAAAAAGAATGGACTTCCGCTTCCAATAATATTTCCAAAGAGTCCCAAAGTCTTTCTCCTAAAAATACTGCTGGACAAAATACATGAAACATACATCTGAATGCATAGCTAAGACTTCAGGAATATAAGACATATATCAAAGTGAGTAGGAGATGAATACTAATATGAAACCAGAGACCTGGATATCTTTAGGACAAAAGCCCAAGAAGAATAGAGGTTTAGCTTTAATTCTCAAAACACAGAAAAGATCACCAGATCTGAGACATCCACATAAATTTAGGTCATTTGAAGGGGCTACATCCTGAAATAAAAAGAATGGGTACAAATCAATCAGACAGGCAAACAAACAAGCACACTCTACCTGTTTCTCTTAGAGCACAGTTGAAATATCCTTATAGTATTCCTGGTATTAATGTCTAGTCTTAGAATTTTTAAGAATATTAGAATATTAGCTTATTCTAGCAAAAATCTTTGACTTGAGTTTATGAAAACTGCAGATCACAAAAGTTTAATAAATAGTAATCAAAACATACTCAGTGGAAAGGATAAGTGCGAGAGTATACATAGTTTAAAAGAGATTCATTGAGCTGGAGTACTGATCAAGCCATGGTCAGAAAGAACACAACGATATAAAGAGAAGATAAATTTGAGACATAGAGGTTAAGAAATATGGAGGTGAGGATAGAAGTGTTATACATAGCTCTGCAGTAAGTGAGAATAGTTATCAGAGTAAACATTTGGAAGCAGAATGGTTGAGAAATTTCCAGAAATAATGACCAACTGAATTTACATACACAGGAAGCATAACATATACCAGTAGAATAAACAACACATCAATGAAAAATATGAAAATTATGACACAAAATGAAAGTGAGGAAAATGCACAATTTTTAAAGTGGTTAGAGAAAAAATTACAATAAATAAATATGAATATGAATGTGTGTGTGTGTGTGTGTGCACATTGGATGTCAGAAGAGAGTGAAAAGGTACCTTCACTGTGTTGAAGGAAAATAACTCTCATTTTAAAAATGTGTAGCAAAACAATATTCTAAAAATTAGAGCAAAATAAAGATAATTTCAGACAAAAAATATTAAGAGTTTACTTTGAAATTAATCCTACTAAAGAACTTCCAAAATTATAAGAAGTAAAAAGTTCCACAGAATATTTTGAAATAAAGGAAAAGATGACAAAAAAAAATAGGGTGCAGTCCTTCAAGATGGCAGAAGAATAAGATGTGGGTATCACCTTCCTCCTCACAAATACTTCAAAAATATATCTACCTGTGGAACAACTCCTACAGAACACCTACTGAACATTGGCAGAATACCTCAGACTTCCTAAAAGACAAGAAACTCCCCACGTACCTGGGTAGGGCAAAAGCAAAAAGAAAAAACAGAGACAAAAGAATAGAGATGAAACCTGCACTGTGAGAGGGAGCTGTGAAGGAGGAAAGGTTTCCACACACTAAGAAGCCCCTTCATGGGTGGAGAATGCGGGTTGCGGAGGGGGGAAGCTTCAGAGTTGCGGAAGAGAGCGCAGCAACAGGGGCGCAGAGGGCAAAACAGAGAGATTTCCGCACAGAGGATCGCTTCTGACCAGCATTCACCAGTCCAAGAGGCTTGTCTGCTCCCCCGCCGGGGCTGGTGGGGGCTCGGGCTTTGGAGGTCAGATCCCAGGGAAAGGACTGGGGTTGGCTGCATGAACACAGCCTGAAGGGGGTTAGTGCACCACAGCTAGCCAGGAGGGAGTCCAGGAAGAAGTCTGGAACTTCCTAAGAGGAAAGAGATCATTGTTTCCAGGTGCATGAGGAGAGGGGATTCAGAGAACCATCTAAACGAGTTCCAGAGATGCGTGCAAGATGCGGCTATCAGTGTGGACCCCAGAGACAGGCATGAGACACTAAGACTGCTATTGCAGCCACCAAGAAGCATGTGTGCAAGCACTGGTCACTATCCACACCTCCCCTCCTGAGAGCCTGTGCAGCCCACCACTGCCAGGGTCTCATGATCCAGGAACAACTTCCCCAGGAGAACACACAGTGCACCTCAGGCTGGTGCAACATCACGCCGGCAGCTGCTGTTGCAGGCTAACCCATCATGCTGTACAACTCCCTCTCCCTGGCCTGAGTGAGCCAGAGCCCCTTTATCAGCTTCTACTTTAACTCTGACCTGTCTGAGTGAAGAACAGACCTCTCAGGAGACCTACACAGAGAGGAGGGGCCATATCCAAAGCTGAAACCCAGGAGCTGTGTGAACAAAGAAGAAAAAGGGAAATTTCTCCCAGCAGACTCAGGAGCAGTGGATTAAAATTCCACAGTAAACTTGATGTACCCAGCATCTGTGGAATACCTGAATACACAATGAATCATCCCAAAATTGAGGTGGTGGATTTTGGGAGCAACGGTAGACTTGGGATTTGCTTTCTGCATTTCATTTGTTTCTGGTTTTAGTTTTATCTTAGTTTAGTATTTACAACTTATTATCATTGGTAGATTTGTTTATTGATTTGGTTGGTCTCTTTATATATATATTTTATATATATATATATATATGTGTATATATATGTATATATATATATATTTTTTTTACTTTTTCACTTTTTGTGAGTATGTTTGTGTATGCTTCTTTGTGTGACTTTGTCTGTATAGCGTTTTTTTTATTCCTCTTTTTTTATTGGGGTAAAATATACATAAATCATATTTATTCTAACCATTTATAAATATGCAGTCCAGTAGCATTAAATGCAGTCACAGCATTGTGTAACCATCACCACTGTCTATAACCAAAACTTTTTCATCATCCTCAACAAAAACTCTGTAACCGTCACACAGTAACAACCCCATTTTCCCTCCCACCAGCCCTTAGTAACCTCTATTCTATTTTCTGTCTCTATGAATTTGCCTATTCTAGGTACCTCGTGTAAGTGGAATCTACAATATTTGTCCTTCTATGTCTGGGTTATTTCACTAAACACAGTGTTTTTAAGGTTCATCCATGTTATAGCATGTAACAAAATGCCCTTCCTTTTTTGGTTTCATAAATCTCATTGTGTGTATACACCATAGTTTGTTATTCAATGGTTGATTGACACTTGGGTTGTTTCCACCTAGTAGGTATTGTGAATCATGCTGCTATGATCATTGGTGTACAAATATTTGTTCAAATCCCTGCTTTCAGTTCTTTTAGATGTGCGGTGTAAGTAGTAGCAGAGTTGTTGGCTCCTATGGTAGCTCTATGTTTAACCTTTGAGAAACTGCCAAACTGTTTTCTACAGTGTCGTCTTGTTTTTTTAAACAATTATCACAAATTTTAAATGTATACAAAAGTATACAAAATACTGTAACTGTTCCTTGTATACCCATGAACTCATCCAGCTTTTTTTTTTTTTTTTTGGTATGTGGGCCTTTCACTGTTGTGGCCTCTCCCATTGCGGAGCACAGGCTCCGGACGTGCAGGCTCAGCAGCCATGGCTCATGGGCCCAGCTGCTCTGTGGCATGTGGGATCTTCCCTGACTGGGGCACGAACCCGTGTCCCCTGCATTGGCAGGCGGACTCCCAACCACTATGCCACCTGGGAAGCCCAATCCAGCTTTAATATTTACCAACTGATGGCTGTCATGTTTTATCTAACAATAAAAATAAAAAAGTAATTACAAAAAAAAAAAAGAAAGAAAAAAGAGAGCATCCAAACCAAAAAACAAATCCACCAATGATAACAAGAGCTAAAAACTATAGTAAAAAACCAAACAAAACAAAAAAGTGACAGAACCCTAGGACAAATTGTAAAAGCAAAGGTATACAGACAGACAAAACTACTGTCTGTATACTATAGTTTTTAGCTCTTGTTATCATTGGTGGATTTGTTTTTTGGTTTGGATGCTCTCTTTTTTCTTTCTTTCATTTTTTTTTTGTAATTACTTTTTTATTTTTAATATTTTTTTATTTTAATAATTTATTTTTTCCTTTTGAACTTTCTTTTTTTTTCTCCCTTTTCTTCTGGGCCATGTGTCTGTCTGGGTTTTGATGCTTCAGCCAGGTGACAGGCCTGAAGATCTGAGGTGGGAGAGCTGAGTTCTGGACATTGGTCCACCAGAGACATCCCTGCCCCACATAATATCAAACGGTGAAAGCTGTCCCAGAGATCTCCATCTCAACATAGAGACACAGCTCCACTCAACGACCAGCAAGCTACAGTGCTGGACACCCTATACCAAACAACTAGGAAGATGGTAACACAAACTCACCCATTAGCAGAGAGGCTGCCAAAATCAAAATAAGTTCACAAATACCCTAAAACACACCAGGGGACGTGGCCCTGCCCACCAGAAAGACAAGATTCAGCCTTATCCACTAGAACACAGGCACGAGTCCCCTCCATCAGGAAGTCTACACAACCCACTGAACAAACCTTAGCCACTGAGGGCAGACACCAAAAACAATGGGAACTAAGAAAACCTGCAGTCTGTGAAAAGGAGATCCCAAAACACAGTAAGTTAAGCAAAGTGAGAAGAGAGAGAAATACACAGCAGAAGAAGGAGCAAGGTTAAAAACTCACTAGACCAAACAAATGAAGAGGAAATAAGCAGTCTACCTGAAAAAGAATTCAGAGAAATGGTAGTAAAGATGAAACAAAATCTTGGAAATAGAATTGAAAAATACAGGAAACATTTAACAAGGACCTAGAAGAACTAAAGAGCAAACAAACAATGATGAACAACACAATAAATGAAATTAAAAATTCTCTAGAAAGAATCAATAGCAGAATAACTGAAGCAGAAGAATGGATCAGTGACCTGGAAGATAAAACAGTGGAAATAACTACCGTAGAGGAGAATAAAGAAAAAAGAATGAAAAGAATTGAGGAGAGTTTCAGATACATCTGGGACAACATGAAACGCACCAACATTCGAATTATAGTGGTCCCAGAGGAAGAAGAGAAAAAGAAAGGAACTGAAAATTATTTGAAGAGATTATAATTGAAAACTTCCCTAATATGGAAAAGGAAATAGTCAATCAAGTCCAGGAAGGGCAGAGAGTCCCATACAGGATAAGTCCAATGAGAAACATGCAAAGACATATATATATATCAACCTACCAAAAATTAATACAAAGAGAAAATATAAAAGCAGCAAGGGAAAAGCAACCAATGGCATACAAGGGAATCTCCATAATGTTAATAGCTGATCTTCAGCAGAAGCTCTGCATGCCAGAAGGGACTGGCAGGACATATTTAAAGTGATGAAAGGGAAAAACCTACAACCAAGATTACTCCACTCAGCAAGGATCTCATCCAGATTCGACAGAGAAATTAAAACCTTTACAAACAAGTAAAAGCTAAGAGAATTCAGCACCACTAAACCAGCTTTACAACAAGTGCAAAAGGAACTTCTCTAGGAAGGAAATACAAGAGAAGGAAAAGACCTACAATAACAAACCCAAAACAATTACTAAAATGGTAATAGGAACACACATATCAATAATTACCTTAAATATAAATGGATTAAATGCTCCAACCAAAAGACAGAGGCTTGCTGAATGGATACAAAAACAACATCCGTATATATGCTGTCTGCAAGAGACCCACTTGAGGCCTAGTGGCACGTACAGACTGAAAGTGAGGGGATGGAAAAAGGTATTCCATGCAAATGGAGATCAAAAGAAAGCTGGAGTGGCAATACTCATATCAGAGAAAATAAACTTTAAAATAAAGACTATTATAAGAGACAAAGAAGGACACTACATAATGATCAAGGGATCAATCCAAGAAGAAAATATAACAATTGTAAATATTTATGCACCCAACATAGGAGCACCTCAATACATAAGGCAACTGCTAACAGCCATAAAAGGGGAAATCGACAGTAACACATTCATAGTAGGGGACTTTAATACCTCACTTTCACCAATGGACAGATCAACAAAAATGAAAATAAATAAGGAAACGCAAGCTTTAAATGACACATTAAACAAGATGGACTTAACTGATATTTATAGGACATTCCATCCAAAAACAACAGAATACACTTTCTTCTCAAGTGCTCATGGAACATTCTCCAGGATAGATCATATCTTGCGTCACAAATCAAGCCTTGGTAAATTTAAGAAAATTGAAATCATATCAAGTATCTTTTCCGACCACAACGCTATGAGACTAGATATCAATTACAGGAAAATAAACTGTAAATAACACCAAAAAATGGAGGCTAAACAATACACTACTAAATAACCAAGAGATCACTGAAGAAATCAAACAGGAAATAAAAAAATACCTAGAAACATATGACAATGAAAACACAATGACCCAAAACCTATGGGATGCAGCAAAAGCAGTTCTAAGAGGGAAGTTCATAGCAAGAAAATCCTAACTCAAGAAATAAGAAAAATCTGAAATAAACAACCTAACCTTACACCTAAAGCTATTAGAGAAAAAAGAACAAAAATATCCCCAAAGTTAGCAGAAGGAAAGAAATCATAAAGATCAGATCAGAAATAAGTGAAAAAGAAATGAAGGAAACAATAGCAAAGATCAATCAAACTAAAAGCTAGTCTTTGAGAAAATAAACAAAATTGATAAACCATTAGCCAGACTCATCAAGAAAAAAAGGGAAAAGACTCAAATCAACAGAAATAGAAATGAAGAGGAGAAGTAACAACTGACACTGCAGAAATACAAAGGATCATGAGAGATTACTACAAGCAACTATATGCCAATACAATGGACAACCTGGAAGAAATGGACAAATTCTTAGAAAAGCACAACCTTCCGAGACTGAACCAGGAAGAAAGAGAAAATATAAACAGACCAATCACAGGCACTGAAATTGAAACATGATTAAAAACCTTCCAACAAACAAAACCCCAGGACCAGATGGCTTCACAGGCAAATTCTATCAAACATTTAGAGAAGAGCTAACACCTATCCTTCTCAAACTCTTCCAAAATATAGCAGAGGGAGGAACACTCCCAAACTCATACTACAAGGCCACCATCACCCTTATACCAAAACCAGACAAAGATGTCACAAAAAAAGAAAACTACAAGCCAATATCACTGATGAACATAGATGCGAAAATCCTCAACAAAATACTAACAAACAGAATCCAACAGCACATTAAAAGGATCATACACCATGATCGAGTGGATTTTATCCCAGGAATGCAAGGATTCTTCACTATATGCAAATCAATCAATGTGATAAACCATATTAACAAACTGCAGAATAAAAACCATATGATCATCTCAATAGATGCAGGAAAAGCTTTTGACAAAATTCAACACCCATTTATGACAAAAACTCTCCAGAAAGTAGGCATAGAGGGAACTTATGGCAACATAATTAAGGCCATATATGACAAACCCACAGCCAACATCGTTCTCAATGGTGAAAAACTGAAACCATCTCCACTAAGATCAGGAACAAGACAAGGTTGCCCACTCTCACCATTTATTTAACATAGTTCTGGAAGTTTTAGCCACAGCGATCAGAGAAGAAAAAGAAATAAAAGAAATCCAAATCGAAAAAGAAGCGAAACTGTCACTGTTTTCAGATGACATTATACTATACATAGAGAATCCTAAAGATGCTAACAGAAAACTACTAGAGCTAATCAATGAATTTGGTAAATCAACAGGATACAAAGTTAATGCACAGAAATCTCTTTCACTCCTAGACACTAATGATGAAAACTCTGAAAGAGAAATTAAGGAAACACTCCCATTTACCGCTGTGACAAAAAGAATAAAATACTTGGAATAAACCTACCTAAGAAGGCCAAAGACCTCTATTATATTTTTCAGCTCCAGCATATTTGGGGAGTTTTCCATGACTTATTATAGTAAAAAAGCCATGTGCTCTCTCAAGAAATGTGTATTCTATATAATGACAAAATGAATAGGTAGTGTGATATGAAACAAAAAGCACTGGACTGGGAGTCAGGACTACTATTAACTGGCTGTGTGAGCCTTGGAGAAATAAGTGAACCTGTTGTCTAGGCTTCAGTTTCATCTTCAGGAAAATTGAAGTAAATGGACTAGAATCTCTAGGTCATGGGTCTTTAATTGCTCTATGTAGAATAACCATTATGTGTTCTGAGGACCAAACTAGACCAAGTGGTGGCTGGTCAGCAGCCAGAGTCAGGGTGATTGGAAGAGAAAGATTGGAGAAAGTGATTTCCAAGTTGAAGGCCAGCTTTGGAGAAACCTGAAACTACAGAAGGTGAAGCATGATAAGTATGGTAGATGAACAGGCAAGCCCATGCCTGAAGGGTTTTTTTGTTTAATATTTTTTCATGTAATTCAAGAGGAATTCAAGTGATGCTGAACACTAAGAAAAGAAATAATCTGATTAAAGGGAGACTTGAAGAGGGAATTCTCAGGGCTCCACTAAGGTACCTGGAAGGTGAGGGAGTGGAGCACAGGCTTTACGGTGGCCACCAACCCAATCACAGCAGAGCATTTCCACTTGCCACTCCTCCCATCATTCCCCTCTATGACTTTGGAGACTGTTACAAAATGTTTGCTTAATAGTGATTTGAGTATTTGTATCTTTTATGTACTTTTCCATGCATTTCAAATTTTTTAAAAATTAATATAAAATATGTCCTGAATAATGCTCCCCAAATTTTTAAAATGAGAAGACATGTCTAAGTAGCAATTTGATTCTGGCAAATAAAGTGTGTTAAATTTAAAATTTCATGGGTCAAATTTATACAGAAGACAGGTGGGAGAAAAATCCTTTGAAAGACAAACACATTGTGTGCTTCTTGCCAATAACGTAATACTTCCTCATTGTCATTAATAAAAGATAATACAGGGCTTCGCGTACCGCAAAAAAAAAAAAAAAAAAAAAAAAGATAATACACACTTTCAAAGTTCTGTAGACACTAAAAAGAAAGAAAACACTCAAATGCGTCACCCATTTCCACATTCAAGTCTGAGAAGCTATATAACTTTCTCCAGCCTCTGGCAGAAAACACCAAACCAACCGTAAGTCCGAGAGCAATCATCTCTGGACAGCAGCTATGGCCGTGCTGGCCGTGCTGTATGCTGTGAGTGTGCTGCCTGGCACCCTGGCCCTGCAGCTTCCCCGGAAGGCAGGAGGCATGAGTGAGCTGCCGTGGGAACAGGCTCAGGTATGTCACTGGCCCACTCACCTGGGCCTCCACAGGCTCACCATCAGCATTAGGAAGTATGTTTTTCAATTTTAATAATTTTTCTGATTATATAGGTAATATATGTTTTAATCAAGCAGCTGTTAAGAGCAAGCTTTGGAGCCTGCCCAAAGTGGATTCAAGTTCCAACTCCTCCACTCAACTGTGTAGATTAACACAGGAATGTTATTAAACTTCTCTGAGCTTCAGTTTTCTAATTTGGAAGTTGGATAATATGATATCAACCAAATGGGGGTGTTGTGAAGCACTTTACAGAGTACCTGAGACATATTCAATAAATTGAAGTCCTTATTGCTACTATTATTTATTGTAACTTGAGATTTTTCTCATAAAAAGCAAAGTGTTGCCTCTTAAGATGAGGACTGCTTGTGATGGAGAGACTTGAAAAGAAAAAATGAGGGTATAAGTTGCAGTCCTCCCACTGACAAGCCAGTGATAATGGGCAAGGCATGAACTTCTGACCCTGTTTTCTCATATATCTAATAGAGACAATAATACTGTGTTTTATACCTCACAGGATTATTCTAGCGAATAAAGGAAGTGGTAACAATTCCATTTATCATATATGTAACAATTACAGATTATAAAGTACTTCATATACATTGTGTCATTGAATCCTTAGCTCTATCGTGGGAAAAAGAAGAAACCAAAGTAAGGTTAATTTACATACTTACTAACTGTAGAGATAAGAGTCAAGGACAAGTTCTGGTTCAAAAATCATGTTCTTTCCAATATACTACTGAATAAGTAGCCTAATAAGTGTAAGTAATTATTATCCGGTAAAATAATGGGACATCTACTCCTAAGTATTGTTTATAAATTTAAGCCTTAAGCATATGAAAAGTTGTGTTTTATTTCACACTAACTTTGACTTTTTAAAAGTCCATGTAATACATTGGACTGAACCATATGAAATCAGTGATATTTGACAGTGTTTTTTTCTCCAAAGGAGCAATTTCATATGGGTCCACCTAATGGACTCTACAGAAGGAGTACACCTGCAAGAGTATTGAGTCCCTTTACCCATGGTGCACGTTGCCAATAAACCAGAGGGGGGGGTTCTCTAGGTTTAAAGGAAGGCAGGAAAATTCATCTTGAGGATGCAGAGAGATTTCTTACAAAGGGTGTCTTTGTAAAGCCTGTAGCTCTGGAAGGGAAAAAAATGAGCTATTTGTTTTTAAATTAGGGATTAATTGCTAATTGTCATGGGTGAACAATAAGTGTTTGTTGTATTGAATGAAATACAGTTGTTGGTAACAGGAAGACAGAGCACAATATTGCTAAGTTTACTTACATAAAGTGCATACCCCTAAGCGGTTCTCAGACAAGTAAACATTACCACCTACTCCAAATTAGATTGTAAATGAGTGAGCCAATGTTTAAATCACTTCAAAGATATTATCACACATTATATAACACTATACATTTTTCTGATGAAATGGGCTTTGGAATCAGAACACAAGTTCAAATACCAGCTCCTTCGGTTACTCATGGGGTGACCTCGTGCAACTTATTTCACTCTTCTGAGCCATGATTCTTCAAATGTGAAATAGGAAAATAATGCCATACCTTACTTCACAGGGTGGTTATGAGGTTTAAATGAGATAAGTAATGTAAAGCTCCTGGTATAGTCCCTGGCACTAGTAAGTGCTTAATAAAAGGCCTTTGCTGTTGTTGTTATTTCATTTGCTTTCTATTTTTTCCTATTTAGGCTGCTGGACTGCCATCCCCATACCCATTCACTAGTGTCCTTTAAGAAATTCCCAGGGACCCAATTGCCCATGGAATACACCTAAGAGACCTGCTTTATCCTGCAGTCTCATAAAGAGGGTTTTTACTAAGGAGTTAGCCATGGAAAGAGCACTGGCCTGGCAGTCAAGAAACTCAGAGCCAGTTCTGCTACTAACTTAACGTGTGACCCCAGGGCAAATCATTTAGTTACTAAGAATTCTGATTTCTTCACCTGGAGAATACGTATATAAAACAAAATAATGTCACAATAACCTTTCCCAGGACTAAAATGTTAAGACCTTTAACCTCAGCTGGGACCTGATCTCCAGAGAATTTTAGAAAGGGCTGGGTGACTTTGGATCTCCCCAAAGGGTCTCTGATGCCAAGGGGAGGTCTCAGCTGTGCCCCTTGAGGGCATACTGGGCGCTCTTCCTGATTGGCTATTACAAACAAGTCCATGTTTTATAAAGTATACAGTGTGTTCCTCTTCAAAACATTTAATGGGATAAAAGAAAAATGGAGGGACTCTTTTGCTCACGAATTGAAATGGCAGTGCTTCATCAATATTGTTGTCTTTTCATTAATGCACTCTTGTTTTACTTGGTTACTATGTAAGTATTCTGCCTTCATACTACTATTTGGGTCCACAGGAGTCAGAGGCAAAGATGTGCAGACTTCTGAGCTAAAAGAAGACAGTAAACAAGAATTATAGATCAATTACTCTCTTTCCAATAGGACTATCTGAAGAGATTTTATCCATCTGACTCAAAAACAAGGGACCCCAATAGTTTAGAAGTCGAACTCAAGCAGATGCAAAAATTCTTTCGCCTGCCTATAACTGGAACATTAAGCTCCCATATTATAGAAATCATGCAGAAGCCCAGATGTGGAGTGCCAGATGTTGCAGAATATTCCCTATTCCCAGATCGCCCAAAATGGACTTCCAAAGTAGTCACCTACAGGTTAGTTTTGCTTTGGCTCATTCTAGCAAAAACAGTAAAGCCTATTTCCTAAAAGGTCAAACATTGTTTTCTTGTTTTCTACCAGGATCGTGTCATATACTCGAGACATACCACATGTCATAGTGAATCAGTTAGTGGCAAAGGCCTTCAACATGTGGAGCAAAGAGATCCCACTGAGCTTCAAGAGAGTTAGCTGGGGAATTGCTGATATCATGATTGGCTTTGCAAGAGGAGGTAAGAAAGATTCCTGCAGGCTGATCCTGTGTGCTATTTTGCTTGTTTGTATCAGTTCCCTCCTCTTTCTGGGATTTAAAATCTTTAAAGAGATATAGATATATGATAGATGATAGATAGATAGATAGATAGATAGATACATCATCTCATTAAAGATCAGTGTTCTTACACTTTTTCTAGTCCATTAACTTAGAGCCACTTTTTATAGCAGAAGACAGATAACTATGGCCCATGAGCCAAATCTGTAAATAGTTATTAGAACACAGCCATGGTCCTTCATTTACCTATTTTCTATGAGTGCTTTGGGGCTACAATGGCAGACTTTAGCAATTCTGACAGAGGTCTTCAAGCCCACAAATCTGGTCCTTTACAGAAAATGTTTGCCAACCTCTGTTTTGTAACATGAATCATGATATACATATATATTTATGGGACAGTTTAAAATATATCTAACTAACATCAACATTAAACCAAAAGAAGAGGTTACAACTTCCAAAGGCCTTAAGTGGTCTCCAAGAAGTGAACAGTCCCTGTGGCTTATTGCCAACACCCTTCATGTAGTAAAAAGTAGAAAATAGAGAACTTTCATATTAAAGGGCTTAAGGAGATATAACCCATATACATGAGCTGCTATTAATTGCTGGTGTTTCATGGTGCAAATTTAGAGGAAAATGTTGGTATTTTTGGCCTGCTTTAATGTTAAACTTCCTGGGTGCTGTGAATTTAGCCGAAATTTGAGCTTCAACTACAATATCAACAAGACTGAAGAAAACCTTACAGAAAAGCACTGATCATGGCACTCCATGTTTTTCAAGAACTGGATCAACTGGATATGGCCTGACACCAATTTGAAAATAAATGTCTCCGCATCACAAATAAAAGCACTATCAAAAATCTATTTTAAGACACCTTGAGCACAGTACAGACTGTCTACTACACTCACAAAGAAAAAGCTGGGTTTTTAAGAAAACATATATTAAATGGTATGCAATTACCTGCTGAACCCAGTACTCAAACTCATTGTCCACTCTGCTAAGGAAAATGATCAAATATAACACTTAGATGCCACCATAAGTAGGATGTGAATGTATTTAAAGTCCATATCAGTAAGCTTTCAACATGTGGTGGTTATCAGGGATGAGCAGTGGTTCTGTGAAAGAAAAAGTCCCTGTGACAAATAAACACCCAAACCACCCTATGTATGCAGCTGACTGCTTGGGCTAATCTTTCTAACCTCAATAATCATGTACTGTAAACTAAAAGACAAAATGACTGGAGATAAATTCAGTCACTAAAGGCAATTATCCTTTTTTCTTTCAGCTCATGGGGACCCCTACCCATTTGATGGGCCAGGAAACACGCTGGCTCATGCCTTTGCACCTGGGCCAGGCCTGGGAGGAGATGCTCACTTTGATGAGGATGAACGCTGGACTGATGGTAGCAGTATAGGTACAGCTTCCTATATCTCTTCCACTACATATCCTTTTTAAAATCCTGAACTTTTTCTATCTTAACTATCTTTAATTTGACAATTGAAGGCAATTAATAATAGTTATTGAGCACTTGCTAACTGCCACCTCTGTGCTTCAAATGCATTATTGCATTTAATATTCTCATAATGCTCCATATATATATAGAAGATAGATACTCAGGCTACAGAGTCAAGCAATGTTGGGTTCAATTTGCTGTACCTCTACCAATTACTCACTTTGTGTCTTTGGGCAAGTTATTTAACTTCTCTGAGCCTCAGTTTCCTTATCTATGAAATGGGACTAAAAGTAATTCCTACCTCACAGGATTGCTGTTGGAATTAAATGAGATAATGCTTATGCAGTGCTTAGCACAGTGCTTGGTATATACTAATAATGCAATAAATTATAGCTCTTCTGTATATATCTCCAAAATAAGTTTTTTAATTGAAGGTGAAAGAGGAGCAGAGACTATGATATTTGAGAAGTATATACAGTTCTGATATTATTCACTGTTTTCCAGGAAGAACCCACACCATAACCCAGCCCATTGTATTCATCATTTTACAAATTAGAAGATCTTAGACAAAACAGAAAACTAATGAAGAGAAGCTCTAGATAAATAATCCTAATTGGAGACAATGCTTTTTAAAAAGTGGCTACTGGCCCTGAAAGTGAAATGAGTACTTATGTTTGGCTATGGGAATTCACCACTACAGTGATGCCTTGTCGTGAAAATCTAACCTATGTAAAATTATGACACTGCTTCCATTTCACATCTTGCATACCTTTTTCATTCTTCCTTCTTCCCACTCGAGGTAAGCTAAAGACAGCTTCCTTCAATCTAATGCACCACAATTGGAACTCTGGCCACTCAAACACACTCACACCTTCCCGCTTATTTGCAAAGCCTTTCTATGAGTCTGAGGGAGAGAGAGCACATACGTAATACACTTTAAAAAATCAAAAGCAAATCCCAGCATCGCCTGGAGTTCCTGCCTTATGGTCATACTTTCTCAAAGCCAACTTCCTCTCTCCTGCTATTCAAAGTCACTATCATTTATTGAATAGCCATTATTATTTTCCAGATATTGGGAAACTCATTATGACAAATCGACAAGGTAGGAATTATTATCTCCATTTAACAGATGAGGAACTGAGACTCAGAAATACCCATTAATTTGTCCAAAGTTGTCCAGCTAGTAAGTAGCAGAGCTGTGTTTCAAAACCAGGTCTTTATACAATACTTATAAGCCTTTGCTTTCCTCTACTGAATACCGCTATCTGAGTGATTACAAAAGAAGCAAATAGGCAGAAAAACATTATATTAAAAAAAAAAAAGGTGATGAGATTAAAGCACTACTATTCTTTTTGTTTAAACTTTATTGAAGTATAGTTGATTTACAGTGTTGTATTAATTTCTGCTGTACTGCAAAGTCATTCAGTTATACACATATTCTTTTTCATATACTTTTCCATTATGGTTTAGCCCAGGATATTGAATAGAGTTCCCTGTGTTTTACAGTAGGACCTTGTTGTTTATCCATTCTATATATAATGGTTTGCATCTGCTAATTCCAAACTCCCAATCCTTCCCCCCCACACCCCCACCCCCTTGGCAACCATGAGTCTTCTCTCAAAAAGTCTGTGAGTCTGTTTTTGTTTCATAGATATGTTCACTTGTGTCATATTTTAGATTCCACATATAAGTGATATCAGATGGTATTTGTCTTTTTCTTATTTCACTTAGTATGATAACTCAGGTCCATCCATGTTGCTGCAAATGGAATTATTTCATTCTTTTTTATGTCTGAGTAGTATTCCATCATATAAATGTACCACATCTGCGGGGTTTTTTTAACATCTTTATTGGAGTATAATTGCTTTACAATGGTGTGCTAGTTTCTGCTGTATAACAAAGTGAATCAGCTATACATATACATATAACCCCATATCTCCTCCCTCTTGCATCTCCCTCCTACCCTCCCTATCTCACCCCTCTAGGTGGTCACAAAGCACCGAGCTGATCTCCCTGTGCTATGTGGCTGCTTTCCCGTA
>RJWK010025289.1:6414-27875 GCA_004363435.1 Platanista minor
AAAAAAAAAAAAAAAAAAAAACTTCCCACAAAGAAAATTCCAGGCCCAGATGATTTCATTAGTGAATTTTATCATTTAAGGACAAGACAGTACCTATCCTGAACACACTTTTTCAGAAAACAGAGGAGGGGGGAATTCCCTGGTGGTCCAGTGGTTAGGACTCCTCACTTTCACTGCTGAGGGCCCGGGTTCAATCCCACAAGCCTCTCAGCATTGCCAAAAAAAAAAAAAAAAAAAAGTAGAAAACATTTCCCAGTTTATTTTATGAGACTAGATTTACCCTTCGCACCAGTTATCAACTTATTGCCTCTCAGCTCCAAATTCACTCTTGTTGCTCGTTCTATGAAAATGAATCTGAGCCTTTAGATATTTTTCCTTTGCCAACTGGCATAACATTATGCAAAAGGAAAACTTTCTTCCTCTATACTACCACTCTCAATACCTCTGGCCACCAAATGCGTGGGTGTTTTCCCACATTGACCTATTCTCTGACAACAGGTGGGTGGCCTGCAATTCAAATCAATTCTATCTACCTGGAGTTAACGTCAAATTCCACAAGTTAAGACCTCAGTCCCACAAGACTGTCTCCACTTAAGATGCCAATCACAAGTCTGGGCCTCCTGTACTTCTGACTGATCAGCTGTAAACCAGGGGCTCTCACCACCCCTTCCTCCGGTTCAATAATTTGCTAGAACAGCTCACAGAACTCAGGAAAGTACTTTACTATTACCCATTTATTATAAAAGGATATAACCCAGGAACAGCCAGATGGAAGAGATGCATAGGGCAAGGTACAGGGAAGGGGCATGGAGCTTCCATGCCCTGTCGGGGCACACCAGCCTCTCAGCAACTCCACGTGTTCACCAACTGGGAAGCTCTCCCGTTAAGCCTGTGGTTAGGGTTTTTATGAAGGCTTTGTTACCAGGCATGATTAAATCATTGGCCACTCCTCTCCCCTCCCTGAGGTCAGGGGGTGGGGCTGAAAGTTCCAGTCCTCTCAACACCCAGTTGGTTCCCTGGCAACCAGCCCCAAACCCTTAGGGACTTTCCAAGTCATTTTATTAACATAAACTTGGGTGTGGTTGAAAGGGGCTTGTTATGAATACCGAGACAATCTTTTTACTTTTACTACTCTAGAACTATTTTAGGAACTGGGAACAAAAAACAAGTATTACAACAAAAGATGCCCTTTTCACCTTTTATCACTCTGGAGCTATTTCAGGAGCTGGGAATGAAGACCCAAATATGTATTTACCATATCACAACATCACATTAGGTTTTGTCAGTAAAGGACATTGGAGACATTGCACGAGGAAAATGGGCTTTGCCTCCTGGTTGAGGTGCGCTTGCTTGGCAGGCTCCGGTAGCATGTGCTTCTCCAGCCTGGGCAGCTTCTCCTGATGGAGGTGGGCATCTCCCGCTTCGGGCCCTTACTGTGCTCACAGCTCCTACAGTGCGCCATGGGTAGCAGCTTCCCCAGAAACTCCCCTCCCTGGTCAGTTTTACAGCCAGAGTACCACTGGTGAGACACCTCCCTGTTAAAGGCCCTAAGGGATAGACTTTTAGCAAGTTCTGTGGGTGTGCCACCACAGCGACTTCCCTACCATTCAACAAGCCAAAGCTATGCCTCTCCAACAAGGTCTAGATTTCAACCCCGGGGTGATTATTATGTTATTCTCCTATTGTACCTGGTATTCCTATACTCTTAAGAGTTCTTCTCTTTAAGTAATCCCTCATTATCCAACCCGTATTAAATAATTCTTTATATCAAACCTTCCCTGTTCAAAGTACTGTGAAGTTTCCCTCTCCTGATTGGACCGAAAAAAAATACTGAATTGGCCTAGAGATGGACCCTGGAGAGTGACAACTGCAATCCCACAAAAACAGGATTTGGGGACTGGTTTGTTCATGCCTTTGGGCTTGAGGGCAGTGCTCCTTGCAAATGAGAAGAAAAAGGATGCTAGTAATCCGTGGCCTGCAGGGACAATCACAGTGAATCAAGTGCCAACTGAAGCAGTGCTTTGGAAGCTCAAGTAGCTGCTGCACCCAACCGTTATACCAGTAATGATGACCACCAAACTCTGGTGTTGGGTGGATTTTTCTGAGTTCATCTGAGTGCTGGTTCTGCAGTATCTGTAGAAATAAGTCTCTCTCTGCTTAAAAATCCTGTGATAACTTCACCTGGGGCAGACTCCTTGAAAGGGAATGGTATTCTCCTTAAGATCCACCACAACCACTTCCAACTGCCATTAAACCCATAACTAGGGTCAAACCTCAGGATGCTCCAGGCGGCCAGATACACATTACAACCCAGGAAGAAGAGCTTACACACCAAACTGGGAGAGTGGATAGGCAAAACTGGGGATGCACACCTTCAAATACTATGCTAGTTAGAAGCAATGGACTAGATATGTATTTGCAACATCTTCAAAACATGCTGATGAGAAGTTGTAAGAAACAGTAAGATATACAATACCATACCATTTTAAATATATGCATATAAAACATTGATATACATTCAATAAGAACACATACAAACAAAAAGGATATACATTAAATGTATTATAATGGTTGCCACTGGTGGGCAGGGAATAGGAATAAAAAAGTGAAAATAAAATGAGAAGGGTCTCGTGTGGACTAATCAGTTAACAAAAATTGAGGAGTATGATTCAGGAGAGAAAGAAGGAACATTGGCTTGTAGTAGGGGCTGTCAGTCCTTGACAAGATGCTGATCTAACATATTAGTCCTGGCTCCCTCTAATTCCAGCCCTGAAGATGACACACAGAAGGAAAACTGACAGATAATGATGAAATCTCCTACTTATGCAGTATTTACCATGTACCAGGCACTCATTTAATCTTCCCAGCCAATGCTATATTATTAACCCCATTTTCCAGATGAGAATACAAGTACAAAGAGATTAAGTAACTTGCCTAAGGTCACACAGCTGGTAATGCTGGAGTTGGAATTCTAACACAGTCCAGACAAAACTGAGGAATACCCAGAGACTGGAGAGAGCAAGTCTGGGATGGTGCTGGAGATCAGGGGCTAGTGGCCTAAAATGAAAGAGGGGCAAGCACCACGGACAAGAGAGGCCAGAGGGGACTTCCCTGGTTGCGCAGTGGTTAAGAATCCGCCTGCCAGCGCAGGGGACACAGGTTCGAGCCCCGGTCCGGGAAGATCCCACATGCCGCGGAGCAACTAAGCCCGTGCGCCACAACTACTGAGCCTGCACTCTAGGGCCTGAGAGCCACAAGTACTGAGCCCATGTGCTGCAACTCCTGAAGCCCGCACACCTAGAGCCCATGCTCCACAAGAGAAGCCACCGCAGTGAGAAGCCTGCACACTGCAATGAAGAGTAGCCCCTGCTCGCCACAACTACAGAAAGCCCGTGCGCAGAAAGGAAGACCCAACGCAGCCAAAAATAAATAAATTTATATAAAAAAGGATACACATTAATTTTAAGTACAATAATGGACCTAGGTATGTATGGTTCCTACAGAGATACTGAGGTAATTCAATGGAAGAGTAGTCTTAGCAACAAAAGATGCTAGGATAAATTTAAGTCCATATATTAAGTAAACTTAAACCCCTACCTCACCATAAAAAATCAATTCAAAATGAATCATAGATCTAACAATTTAAAACTACCAAACTTTGTAGAAAAAAGGAAAAAAATCTTCATGACCTCGAATTCAACTGATCACAGGAAGCAATAGCCATAAAATGTTTGATTAGATTTCATTTGCTCATCAATAAAAATAAAAAAGGCAAGACAGACTAGGAGAAAATATTCGTAACTCATGACAAAGACCTTGCATCCAGAATATACTGAGAGTTTTATATTTAAAAGAACTGTTGAAATGGACAAAAGACTTGTACAGTTTTTCAAAGAATGCATAAAACTGGCTTTAAGAACATGAGAAACTACCGAATATGAAATAGAACGTGAGATATTGGATTAGATGCTGGAACAGAAAGAAGACACTAGTAGATTTGTGAAACTTCAATAAAGTCTAGTTTAGTTCACTGGTATCAATGCTAATCTCTTAGTTTTGACAAATACACCATGCTTACGTAAGATACTAAACTAAAGTTAGGGCAAACTGGGTGAAGGATATACATTAACTCTGTTATCTATGCAACTTTCCTGTAAATTTAAAAATCGTCCCCAAATAAAGTTTTTTAAAAAGTGCTCAGCATCATTAGTCATCAGGAAAACACAAATGAAAATCACAACGTGGTACCACCCCCCGCATCCACGAAAATGGCTGAAATGGACCAGATCAACAGCAGCAAATGTTGGAAAGCAACCAGGACTTTCATAAATTGCTATGAGGGCATAAGATGGTAGTCACTTTGAGTAAAATATTTGGCAGTTTCTTAAAATTAAGCATGTATCATCTACCCTATTACCCCATCAATTCCACTGCAAGGTATTTCTCCAGGAGAAAGGAAAATGTCTAAGACCTGCATAAGAATATTCATAGCAACATTATTCCTCATAGCCCAAAACTGGAAACAGCTCAGATGTCCATCAATAAAATGGGTAAACTACACTGGAATTCTACCCTGCAACAAAAAGGAACAAACTACCAGTACAACTATATGGATGAGTCTCAAACATGCTGAAAGCTAAACACAGAAGATACATTGCTGCAGGATTTGATTTATACAAAGTATTAAAATATGCAAAAATATCCTACACCAATAGAAACCAGGTCAATGTTGTTTCTCTAGGGGGTGGGAACTTCCTGGAGGGCAATGTTCTGTCCTGATGTGCAGGTTACCGTATAAAACTAAGTATTTTTCAAGACTAATCAAACTGAACACTTGACATCTATGCATTTCACTGTAAATATTTCAATTCAAAAAATTTAAGTGCTACTCATTATTCATTGGATATACAAATTTAAACCACAATGACACCATGTACCCGACAGAATGGTTAAATTTTAAAACACCAAATATCCATGGGGTCCAGAGTAACCAGAACTCACATTGTTAGTGCTAACAGAACTCTGAAAAATCGTCTGGCAATTTCTTATAAAACTTTTTTACAACCCAGCAATTTCAAACCTGTTTTCATCTCTAATCATGTACAGACTTGCATAAGAACATTCATTCACAGGGACTTTATTTGTAATAGTCAAGAGCTGAAAAAGCCCAGGTTTCCAGCAATAGGTAAACCGTACTTTGCTCATACTCATATGCATATACAACAGGGCTGAATCTCAAAAGCATTTTGCTTAATGAAAGCCTTATACAAGGACCCATTTTTTATTGCATTTCTGTTCAAGAACAGGCAGCTCGTCTTTATCTCTAGGGGAGAGGCAAGAATCATCGAGGAAGGGCCTCAAGGTAACTTGCTGGGGTGACAGCAACATTCTATACTTTGATAGTATGTATACTTTTACCAAATCTCATGGTATGCTTCCGGTTCAAATTTCAGAATTTATGAACATTGAGCTTGTTATTGTTGTGAATGCTTGTTTTCAGGCTATTGACATGTGCAACTGAACAAAAATTGATGTGATGCGATGGATTTTAAGTTTTTCTGGAACAATTGGTACAGAGCTGAGGTTATTTACAGAATGACAGTACTGAGGCTTTTTCTGCAACCCTAATGCTCAGCTAACAGTGCTTTTCCATGTGATGAGTTCCTTCAACTGGCTATATAGCCCAATCACAATACCCTGTTTTACATGCTGATAAAGTTAACCCATGTATCAGGACCCACAAAATGAAGGCTGCTGGCAGTGGTCTGGCCCACGTCACAAAGGTAAACCCAAGTCAGCACATTACTTACAGGAAAACACCCCATCAACGTGACCTTTAACACACACCCATCACAATCCTCCAACTTTAGCTAGCTCACCTTCCCCTAGAAAACAGGACCCCACAGCCAATGATGCCTACTCTGTAAAACTCTTGCCCCATATGCCGTGGGAACAGTGCTTCACTGCTTGTGAGCTACTACACTCCCAACCCATCGACTGTTCTCCCTTAAATAAAGGACAATAGTCACTAAATTAGTCTTATCAAGTGCAAATGAACATGAGTCAGATGTACATAGAACAGTAAAGAAACTTACCAATAAAGAAGCACACTAATCATGTGCTGGTTTAACGGCATCCCCGAGGGACTTGGTCTGAAGTGGGACTCACTGCCAAATCGAATTACCCAACCTGCCTTCTCCCAGGAGCCAGCAGGAAATATCAAAAGCACTACAGTACATCTTTGGTACTTTAGCTTCTAGTTCTTTGGTGTTATTGCTCCAATTTCAGGGTAAGGATTAAATGAAATCATCCGAATTACCTTGATGCCTACCTGAAACTCCCTCTCCTAATGAAGGAAGCCTAACCATAGGCTACCTCAGTGACTATGTTCCCTGGCAACTAACTGCAAGGGCTAACAGTGCCTGAGAACTAGGGTTTGGGGGAGGGGAACACGTGGTTATCATTATTTAAAAGCCAAAATGAATTCCTTATTATAAAAAAGAACCCAGGGCCACAAGAAAAATGCATGTTAAGTTTTATTAAGGTTCAAATACAAAACATTCCAAAAAGAGAAAAACCATTATACCTAAGTTCTATATTCAACTACCAGTTAAACAAGAAAAACATGTTATTCTGTTTCTTTTACAACCAGTATAAAGCCAGAAGAATCAAGACAGATTCTTTTTCCAACAGGAGCAGAATTAAGTCTGCTGGGTCAACAAACTATTTGCCAAACAGCTGTCTGGTCATTAAGCGTTCTTCAATTTAGTATTCATGTTTTAACTATGATTAATCTCTATGTTCTACACTATCTTCAAGATAACCTAAAGAAAATCTCAAGAGCCAAAAGGTCCACGGAAGCATAAACCCAAGTGTTTAGATTACAGAATGAGGAAGACAGCTACGTAAGTGCAATGGTTTTTAAAATTTGGTCAATACCCTGATGGTCTGTGATTAGAAGAGCCCATCAAAATGAGGGTTATAATTCTTATTTTCCATGATTGCAAATGTTAAAACATGATAGTACTGATATTTACTAGGTAAAAATTCAGAAGGTGAGTTGGTTTCTTCTAACCCAACAACTCAAATCTGTTTCCTTTGAGAACATTAGCTTTTACACTATTGGCTCTAGTCTCCAATGCAATAAATGAAAAAGCTGTACTGTATCTTGATTTGTTTCTAAGATATGAAGTGGGGTGAGGGGTAAAGTAGGCTTATGAAACAACTTAAAAAAAATAGGAAAAGCCAAATGGCCCAATTTTGTTTCCAGTTTTTAAGTAGTGTGCTTTTGAGCATTTTATATGTTTCCAGTTACTTTAGTTTCCAGATATTAGTCTCCCCTTTAGTTTTAAGACTAAATCTCACTCCTGGATAAGCTAACACAAAGAAATATTTTACCTGCTGAAAATCAGACACTTTACTGGATAAAGTCACCTCTTATGCCTTTTATTTTTCTAATCTGACTTTCTGACAATCAGTGGTAATTAGGAAGTTCTAAATTGCAGTTGTCCCTATGACTTTGGCTAAAGGAAATGAAAAGTCAAAGCTGTAAAATCTACATAAAGAACCATGAAAACTTCCTGACTACCTCCACTTACCAATTTCTTTAATTGCTCCCCTTTCTCCATCTGGTCAATCAATTACTTATTTTAAGTAACTGCCACTCCCTAGTTAAAAGTGCTAACCAATGGTTGATGCCTTTCTTAGATCCACAGGAACCCTGGAAGGCAAAAATCTTGTCTGCACCAAACCAATTCTGATGAGTACTGCTTATGCAACTGTTGTGCCTTAAGGACAATCAGCATTCTTCTGCTTCAACAACTCTGTAAGATGAAAAGCATGTTATCACATCACAAGGTATTTACTGTTTTATACTGGAAATTACTGCCCCCCCTTACCTATTCTTTAAATACATTATTTTGTTGCTTTAAGTGGCAACATGTACAACATTTGCTTTAAATTACAAGCTCAAAAAAGCAACCATAAAAACCTATCAGAATTCCTGTAAGCATCACTTTGGTAATGAAGACAATAACTATATGTCATCATTTCACGAATAAAATCGTTACTCAAACTAGTGACTCAGTGGCAGCTTCATCTGTTCACCCTTCAGCCAGTCTGTACTGTGGCCAAGCAAACAATCAGGAACTGATAAAAAGGGTGTCCTTTTACAAAACGCACAGGATAAATTTTTTTTTTTTGGGGTACGCGGGCCTCTCGCTGTCACGGCCTCTCTCCCGCTGCGGAGCACAGGCTCCGGTTGTGCAGGCCCAGCGGCCATGGCTCACGGGCCCAGCCGCTCCGCGGCATGCAGGATCCTCCCGGACTGGGACACGAACCCGTGTCCCCTGCATCGGCAGGCAGACTCTCAACCACTGCGCCACCAGGGAAGCCCCCACAGGATAAAATTTGAACCTCATACAAGTCTGCTTACATGACAAAACACTAACTGTAAAGCTCCAGCCAACACCTGCTTCTGAAAACAGTATTAGCAATCTGTATACATTCAATAGAGCTACTAAAAGCATTGCATGACTGAACCACTCATGGAAATATGCCTGTTTAAGATAACGTCACCCCACATCTGAACGAATAATGTGCCAGGTGTTACACATTAGAGCACTTTTTATCCTTGTAATCCAAGCGTTAGATTATCCCATTACAGGTAACTTGCCAATATCAACATATGCAAAATGGCAAAGCTGTAGTATTTAAACCTACAAAGGTCACTGCTTTCAGAACTTACCTTAGCATTGCATTTCTCTTGCTGCCAGCTTTATCTATTGTGAATCAATCAGCACTCCATGACCATCAAGACCATGACCAAAATTCTCAACCTGTAAAAATTAAATAGGTAACTAGTTATCCCTCTTCAGGAAATTCTTCAAAACGTGCCTATAACTGCCCCATTTTCCAGAAAGAAAAGGCAAGTTCAGACTTGCAGCTTAACGTATTTCATGTTCTACTATTTCTCTTAAGTGGTGGAAGCTTCACTGGCTTGGGATGGACTGGAATGGCTTAAATGGTTAAGTTGCATGGCTTATGGATCCCCATTCTGTTCCAATGGTGCACTGCCATGTTAAATCCATAAGTTGAACGGACAAAACTTATTTGAAGGAATAAGTGCAGTGTAAGGATTTTTAGTTGGAGGTCTTCAAGTTTACTATATTCAAGAGCATCTTTTTCAACTTCATGGCTGGACCTGGGTCATGCTGCCTCAGGTTTTGCTTTTTAAAGACCACTTGCAATAGATTTTCTCCATACAGTGTAGTTTCACAGAACTAAAAACAAGTCAGGCATCCAACTAAATGTCAGGTTTGCAATGGCTTACAGGGGTAGAGAGGGGGACCCCAAACTTAAGCCATTTTCTACATTGACTAAAAGACTAATTTGAAAAATGTTAAAACATGAAGCATGTTTAAAGGTCTTCATCAAAAATAGATTTAAAAAAATACCCCCTCCCAAGCCCCAGATCCCTATTGGTAAACAACAGCTGTATTAAGGCCTTTAAGTGTCATACATGCTTTAAAAAAAATCCAAGTGTTGAATTTGGAGGACTTCTAATATGCTATCGAACACTTTGTTTTCCAAAAGTTTTTTTTTTTTAATCTAGAAAGCATTTCCATTGCCATGAGGTACAGTATGTTTCACTGTACTATGAGGAAGGTAAGTGTTCAATTTCGACTTAGACGGAAAAACTAGTTTGCTTTGCTTACCATCTTTGCTGTTTCACAGGCATTTGATGCTTTAAATCTGATGTGGAATGCTGATAGATTCACTTTTTAGAAGTCATAAGCCTTTGAGAAGTTGGAGATAACTTCATTGCTTATCTATTTTCTCCTTTGCAATCAAGCTGTTCCTTAAAAGTGAGACACTACAGAGTTGCAAAAATTTGAAACAGTAAGAGCAAGCATCGTTTGCAGCTTCATGGTTGGTTTTGGCCAAACTTTTTATTTAGTATTCTGTAGTTGCTTAACACACACTTAAATGGTCTTATTGGGGAGGGGGAAAGGGGAGGTTCTTGTAGATTCCCAAGGAAATGTCAGAAAAGCAAAATATGGCCAGCACTATCCATTTGCTTTTTTGGGTTTACTGGGCGAATAGCATTTTCCTTACAATATAAGTATCTGATCTCAGGTTTTTCATACTGAGAACATTGAGATTTCAGTTTGAAGACACTCTGAAATCCTAAGAGTAGCATACCCCGACCACCCTCTAATAGCTAGCTTGTTTGTATAGGCAGGAGGATTCATCTCTCCATTTTAGATGAATAGATATTTTGTGAAAGATCTTAGAATTGCTTGCCTCATCATTTACTGGGGAAAATCTTATAGAAAGTGGCCTTCAGGGACACTTTTACTTGGAAAATTACAATACTAGTACACGTCAAGTCTTAACACACTTAACATTTGCTTATTGAAAGCAATGTCATAAAATCAAAGATTAAACATGTTTTAACTCTTTTTCCTCACAAGAACATAAAAATTATGGAAGGGGAACTTAACAGGAAATTTAAAAAAGGTAACACAATCTTTCCTTTTAGTAGTCCTTGGGTAGTTATGACAGAACAGGTTCCACTTTTGTTTGTTTCTTTGAACAGGGATTTTGGTCCAAAGTTTTGTTTGTTTTTAATATCTGCTTCTGCCTCCCCCTCTATCAGATCGGCTTCCTCCACGGCCACCACCTCTTGGTGCTCCGCGGCTTGAACTGCTGTAGGAATCTCGTGGAGGAGGGTACCCCCTTTCCATAGAAGGGGGAAGCCCTCTTTCTTGTCTGCCAACCCGATCACGACCACTTGAGTAGAGATCACTTCGGCTGCTTGAGTAACTGTCTCGACTTCCACCATATCCGTCACGTGAGCTGCTGTAATCATCATAGCGACTGCTTCCACCATAAGATGGCGGGGGCCCTCGTGTAGGTGGAGCACTACGTGAGTTACCTGCAGGGTCAATGGTCAGGTAATATGGCAACACTATAAATTGTATATATACAACATTTAAATCTGAATTTACAGAATTCTTGTATTAAACGTTTACTTTCTCAACTGGGAGGTTTTAAACTCTGCCATTGCTGGCCATTAACAGGGATTTGCTCATCTGCTGAGATACGGAAATGGATTGGTTTTAAATGTTTGTTTGAAAAGACTGAAGACGGTGTGTATTTCAAGAGGATATTCCAGACAGCTTGTTATTTTATAGTAGACACTCAGCCACTTTCCAGTGATAAGTTGCAATTTTGAACTGTAGACTTTCCTTCATATTGCAATGGTAAACATTTGATCTTGTTAATAAAATTTTTAATTGTATTTTCACTGTTGGGGGAAAACACATAAGGCTGCCAATTTAAGCAAGCAAAATCCCCTCCAAAGCAAGCCAACAGCCTCAAAAAAAAAACTTAGAAAAAACAAAAGCCCCTCACAAGACTAGGAAAAGCCCAGCTGATTAAGTTACCCCCTTAAAAGCAAGCAAACATCCCTTTAAAAGCAAGCACCACAACAGCCTAATAAACTGGCTCATGAACCTAAAAACTCAAGCTGGTGATATTCAAAGACCCTCAACCAAAATCTTACCATAACTCTCATAAGAATCTCTGTAGGAACCTCCACTTGGATGATCTGAATAGTCACGATCACGACCATAGCCATCTCTATCACTAAATTAAAGAAAAAAAAGGATCTATCACAAGCCCCAGAACATCAATTTTTACAGCAAAAAAAATTTTTTTACATCAAGCCATGGCAGCAAAGTCACTTACCTATAGCCTCTTGATGGATAGTCATCACGTGAACTGGAATGACCATAATCACGGTAAGTATAATCTCTTGGTGGTGGTGCATAATCTCTTGTATCACGAGAACTTGGGTAATCTCTGCTTGAATAGCTAAAGAAACAAAAGTAACTTGGTTCATATTTCTGATGAGCTCTCCCCTTCAACCTTAAGTGTTCATATTAGAGACAAAAATTACTATGCTTCTGTTACCTGTCTTTAGTAGAATATCCATCATCTCTTGGGGACAAATAAACATCTCTACGAGAGGGCAGGGGTTCCCTTCGAGGTGGACCTCCATAACTATCTCTTCCACGTGATACAGGAGCTTAAGAAAAAATGTCCATTTCAAAAATATATCCAGTGAAAAGTCAAAACGTGAATTTACATTCAGGCAATGAAAAGTAGTGATTCAAAAATGACAATATGGATGTAAGAAAGAAATTTTAAAGAGGATTTTCTCATGTACACCCATCTTTTCAATGATCTAGGTACAGTTTTAAGCACCATTTTTAGGATTCGCCTCTCAATCCTTCCTTGTGTTACGGTGATAGGACAGACTGTCATAAATGGACCATTTACCTCTTCCTCCCATTCCACTGCTGCTGCGAACTGGTCCTGAAGGGGCAGATCTTTTAGGAGGAGGACCCCCACTTCGTGGTGGTGGTCCTCTTTTTACTGGAAGTGGTCCCCTGGAAGAACTCATGTTAAAATTCATGGAATAGCCACCATCGTCTACGTTAGAACAAAAAAAAAAAAATCATGTTAATATAAGTACTAAGAAAAATCTAGTTTTCTTTGCTTAATCAATATGAACATTTCTGTTTAGTTGGGGAATCTTGAGTTCTCACTCATACATGACTGAGCATGAGAACTATACAATGTACATAAAGTATACAAAGAAAACTACATACGAGGAACTATACAAAGTGTATATAGTTCTACAATCATCTATATAAGTCTGCATAGATTAGCAAAGTAGACCTGAAGGGTTCTCTTGAGGGTTCTTTTCAAGTTGCTTCAAAAAAATAGTTTCATTTTCATATGACCAACACCTAATGACCAACACCTAATACCTATCGAAGTTTTCTTCCAAGTGTTTTTTCCTACAGAATGAATTCACCTGGATAAGGAATAGCAAATTGTTAATTATTTCAAGACATTGTAATTTAACTTAGGATGGCTTCTATGTTTTTCTCAAGTCAATCACTTTGGTAGATGAACAAGTGTTCTCAATTTCAAAAGCTAAGGCCTTTAAAATACTTATTAACCAAAGCACACACTGGTGTGTTTACAGTTCCTAACTTATACACCAAGCCTAAAGTAAACCTAAGTCATTACCCATGTGCCCTCCACGTGAGGGAGGTCCCCTGGTTCCTCCACTTCCTCCTCTTCCGCCTCTAAGGCCTCTTGGAGGGCCTCTGCTTCTTGGAGGTGGAGGTGGTCCACGTCTACCACTTTCAAATGATGGTTTAGTGGCTTGTTCTACCTTGATGGCTTTTCCATCTAAGGACTAAATAATATCAGTGGTTAATTATGGAAATTTAAAAAAAGAACTTGCAGATCCACTATGCACTGTGACACTAGTATGTCCTTCAAAATGTACCTTTCTGTTTAGCACTTAAATGCCTAGTCTTTTAAGATACTGCTTTATTTGAGCTAAAACCTAAGGTGGATCCACTGTACTGCTAGGTCGGTAAAGTTTAAAACAATGCCAGACAATGACCAACGTATTACGACAAATAACCAAAAACAAAAGCCAAGGATCCCAGACGAAGTATAATACAGAATATTCTAAAACTGAAAGATTCTTGACAAGAATACACTTTACAAAATTTCGTTCTCAAATTACAAAGGGCTAGGATAAGAGGGTCCTGGAAAAGTATATACTCAGTAAAATTCAAGAGCTGCCCTAGACCAGACTTGGATAACACTGTGCTATTTTACATACTAAGAAACATGGTATTGTGCACAGTCTCACCTTTCCATTCATGTCTCTAGCTGCATCCTTAGCATCTGCTGGGCTTTCAAAGGTGACAAAAGCAAATCCTCTAGATTTGTTGGTTTCACGATCTTTCATCAAGAGAACTAAAAAGTAGTTTTCAGGGGGAAAAGGAGTGTTACTCTAGTTCAAATGGAAAAACAAAAGTAAATCTGTAAAAAGAAAGCTCAGAACTTCTTAGAGGACAAAGCACGTTATCATTTCATATGATCAATGCAATCAAATTCATCACAGCTTACCTTTTTTTAAAAAATTACAATAACCCTGCATATATGCTTTCAGATAACTCACCTTCCACTATTCGTCCATATTTGCCAAATACTGCTTCAAGAGCTTTCTCATTTGTTTCTGTATTGAGGCCACCGATGAAGAGCTTTCCTGGGCGATCTGCTTCAACCATTTTTTCCCTCTGGTGAAAGTCTGTTGGAAAAAAAGTGTTAACCCTCCCTGGAAAAGTTTACCCAACATATGTATTGGGGCTCATTTTTCTTGTTTACTAAAATCATTCCTTAATAGCGTAACACACAGAAAGCAATTTTTTTCTAAGCCTTACCAGGAAACCAACTTAACTAGTTCAGTGATAGCTCTTTACATTAAACTGGTTAAAAAGACCAACTTAAGGGAATTTCCTGACAGTCCAGTGGTTAGGACTCTACGCTCTCACTGCCGAGGCCCAGGTTCTATCCCTCGTCAGGGAACTAAAATCCCACAAGTTGCGCGGCACGGCCAAAAAACAAAAGCCGACTTAACTAATGCCTTTATCCTTAATCCACTTTGGCAGTCTTAACCAAGTAACTACAACATTTCAAAAAGTGAATTTTAGCTTTAACACTAGATTTGTTGTCTTTTAAAAATTCGGTGATCACATCCCAATTACCCTAATGATTTTTTTAAACTCAGTCAAGGTCACAGGCCAAACGTAGGTCCGTAAGACCAAGCCCTCTCCCAAGAACGTTGCCTTTCATTGGGATTCCCTAGTAAATCTAAGGACCAATTTAAAGTTTTAATCAAGTTATGACTCCTCTTCTTCACCAGCCCCTGCCCCGGCTCGCTAGGTTGTTGACTTTTAAAAAGCGTCAGTATCACCTCGGATGAAGTAACGGAACGTGCAAAAGCGCACTGTAACACTAAGCACTCCATGACTGCAGCGGAACCCAATTAAAACCCGTCATTAAAAACCGCGTGGAAAACACAAAATGGCGACACTTGGATTCAGCCCAGAACAACCGCCGCCGGTCAGGGGAGTAACTTTTCCCATCAGGGGAGGCTGAGAAAACTCAAAGGGCTTCCGCTCCAAGGCCGCCAACGTACAAGGACCCCGCGCGAAAGTTCACGTGCCCGCCCGGAGCGCCAGCGCCATCCCAATGCAGGTAGCGACCACGGAGGCGCGGTCCCTCCTCGTCCCGCTCAGGCCCCGACCTCCGCCACCCCCGGCCCCCAGAGGCGACAACCTAACTTTCTGGAGAGGTACACTACGAAGTGGCACCCCAGTGTCTGTTCTCCTTCGACTCTCCCAGCTTTCCGTAAATAGGTCGGCACCTCTGGTTTCTTAAAATGGCGCCCGCCACCCCCATCTCCAAGGAAATAACCCCAAGTTCTAACGTGGCAAGAGTGAACGAAAAACAGACTGTAAAGGAGAGGACTCACGTGCCGGAGGGGTGACGACGGTTTCAAGCTCCTACGAGCTCGCCGATGGCGTCTTCCTAGCAGCTCAGCACGCGGAAGGGTGGCCGCCCCGAGAAAGGAAGCGAGAAGCCACTCGCACTACTGCGCAACGAGGGCGAACAAAGGAGACAGCAAACTTTATACTGCCCGGGAACGAGGCTCAAGGACCCGGATGGAGGCGGAGCTTAGAATTTAAAACGCGAAGGGAGGGGGAGCAGTTCCCAGCTTCCCCATTAGCTGCCTCCGCTGTTATTCACTCTTTGCTCCTCCCCTTTTCCTGGGCCCTCAGCTCTCCAGCCGGCCCAGATTTCTAACCGTTTTCCCAACCCCCACCGGTGCTCCACAAACCCGCGTTTTTGCTTTCCGCTAAAATGTTTCACGGGCTGCATGTAATAAAGAACTGAAATTTTTTGCGTGTTCTGGTGGACCAGGCATGGTGCTAAACTTTACACCCATTAACTCATTTAATTCTCAAAACAACGTTGATGAGGATAGAATTATGCCAGTTTTGCAGAAATAAAAACAAAGAAGTTTAGAATTATTGTATTAAAAATACATTTTCCCCAAATATCTTTAACAAGAATTTTTAGTGAATGGGTAAAATTCTGATAAATAAGTGTGAGGTGGGGGAAAAAAACTGTACTAAACAGACAGATTATCCGTTTACTTAGAACAATTACTGAGCATCTACTAAATGGCGGGCAGGCTCTGGGCTTGGCCGTGAGGGTACAACCCAGCAAAGTGAGACAAGGGCAACACGCCTCATTGGTAAGGCTGCCAGATTTAGCAAATGAAATACAGGATGCCCAGTCAAGTTTGAATTCCAGATAACAAATACTTTTTTTTCAATATAAGTAGATCTCAATATCATATAAACTTATTCACTGTTATCTGAAATTCAAATGTAACTTTTTTATCTGACAATCCTACTCGTGGAGGGGATTACAAAAATTTTTGATTTTCTAATTTCTTTACTAACTAAAGAGGACATTTAAATACAATTAACAAATAAAACAATTGCATCTTGCGATTAGTGCCAGGGAAGAAGTAAACTCGGGGCTTTGATGGACAACATTTGGGAGACCAAATTCAATTTAGCCCTCAGGGAAGGTCTATCTGAAGAGGTGACTTTGGAGCTCAGATCTGAAGGAAGAAAAGAAATCCGCCTCGGGAAAGCTGGGGTGGGGGTGGGAGATCCGAAGCTTTTCAGAAAAAGAAGCATAAAGTGGAGGGAAAGAGGTTGCACTTATCAAGGGACAGAAAGGGATCCAGGGCAGCCGGAATTTAAGGGGCATAAAATGAGGGAGCCAAGGTAGGCAGAACGTTCGAACCCATTAAAAGATTGCAGGGGGCTTCCCTGGTGGAGCAGTGGTTGAGAGTCTGCCTGCCGATGCAGGGGACACGGGTTCGTGCCCCGGTCCGGGAAGATCCCACCTGCCGCGGAGCGGCTGGGCCCGTGAGCCATGGCCGCTGAGCCTGCGCGTCCAGAGTGTGTGCTCCGCAACGGGAGAGGCCACAACAGTGAGAGGCCCGCGTACGGAAAAAAAAAAAAAAAAAAGGATTGCAGGGGTAAGTGTGGAAGCAGGGACACCACTGGGGCTGTGCGAACAGACCAGGAGAGAGAAGACAGTGACTTGAATTAGGGTGCAGCAGTGGATCTGGGGAGGACGGAACAATTGCTAGGTGTATATGGAAGGTAGCATGGACAGGATTTGCTAATGAATCAGATGGAAGAGCACTGGGGTGGAATTCAAAAAACAGGGTAAGTCATTATGGATGACTAACTATCTGGTATTAATAGGTGGTGGCCATTTATCGAAATGGCTGGGCTTCCCTGGTGGCGCAGTGGTTGAGAGTCCGCCTGCCGACACAAGGGACACGGGTTCGTGCCCCGATCCGGGAAGATCCCACATGCCGCGGAGCGGCTGGGCCCGTGAGCCATGACAGCAAAAAACAAAACAAAACAAAACAAAATGGCTGCAAAGGAGCAAGTTTGGGAATGTGGGCGAGGATGAAGAAATGTGATGCTCAGACCAGAGATCAGAGCTAAATTTGTCGCTTTAGAAATAGTAATAAAACTCATCAGAGTTAATGAAACCACCAAAGAAGAGAATACAGTGGGGAAAAGAAAAGAGGTCTGTATTAACTACTAAAAAATACATGTGGAGAGGAAAACACTAGAAGGAAATATGCTAAAATGTTACCAGTTTATCTTGGGGGAGGGGTAGAATTTATAGACAATTGTCACTTTTCTTCTTCACAGTTACAGTTACTCTGCCGTGGTGAATTATGGTATATGCCAGACAGGTGGTAGTAAATGATGCTCAGGTCATGGGTAAAAGCTCCAAGGAGCTTTGGAACCAACTCTGAATTATAAACATTAATGGAGGGAATAGTACCCAGTACAATAAGAATATTTGTCCTTTTTTCTTTTCCCAGCCAAATAATAACAAGTAAAGCAAAAGTCACGTCCACTTGCCTTCAGAATGAGTTATGTAAATTATTGACTATTGCGATAGTTGGGGATTTGCCAGGTTGGCCAAAAGCACTTAAATACTCGGCTCAGCAAATGGAGTCTGCACCCCCAGGCAGAACTGGGAGAAATCCCTCCCCCTGGGACAGCAGGTGCTCTTTCTCTGTCTCAGATCCAGGCAAAAGGACTAGAGGGCCTCTGCCGGACTAGGGGAGAACAGGGCTGATTTCTACCATAGATGTCCCTGTCCCCTGGGTCTCGAGAAGGAAATGTGCCTCCCAGTGGAACAGATTACTCTGGTTTTTGCAGTTCATTCTCAGGAATGAGGGAGGTGGGGAGTGGAGTGCTCTAGACTAGGGGGCCAGCACTTCCAAGGACCAGAAGAGAAAGGGAGGGGGTGGGGAATGGCTAGTTGAGGAATCTGTAGGACGGCATCATTATGGCTGTAGCTTAGAATCTAAAGGTGAGACACAGAGGACAAAGCAAGTACCTGGAGAGGGAGGCAGAGGGCCTACTGACCTGATCAGAGGGCACTGGAGAGGGGAGCCTTTTTAAGAGGTGGAGCAAGATAATCAGATTTCATCTTAAAGAGATCACTGTGGCTGCAGGCCAGAGACTGTACTGGGGAAGGGAGGGGCCGGAAGCAGGGTGTTGCTGATGTAGTCCCAAGAGAGAGAGGATGTGGGCAAGCTAAGTGTGAGCAGCTCTGGCCAACAGGCAGTCGGGTAAGCAGGCCTCTCACTGCCCAAAACTAATCTCTGAATCCCATCCTTCTTCCCCTTCATGGATCTTCTAGATTTTTCCCTTTACTTCTTTCTTTCTATTTACTCCTTTGGATTATCATTAAGTATAGTTATAATTTTCTTTTTACTCCAGTTTTTCCTTAGCCTCATTGTTTCTCTCCAGATGCCATCTCAATGGTTGACCAATGGTCTGAGTCCAGTGATGTTACTTCTCCACTAGGTATCCTTGGAATATAATCAGTGCTTAATAAATGTCAGCTGAATGAATTACAAGCTCTTTTTATCCTCTATGTTACTTAGTATGAGATGGGTGCGTAGTAAGTATTTAATGAATACTGGTGGCCTTGTCTTAAATCCCAATTTACCTGAAAAGGGCTCACATGTTTTTTTTTTACCTAACAACAAACAAACAACCTTAAAACAAAAACACTCCATAGTTTTAAAAGCGTCAACCTGTTAAATAATTAAGAAATAACCTTCAGTCATCAAGCTAGGGATCACTCTGAGATGAGTAAATTGAAGCTCTCCTGTCAGCCTTGCATTTTTACAGAAAGGGCAGATGTAAGGTCACTCTGCAGCCAGTTATGCCTGTTTTCCAAACTACAGAAAGATCCTGCCACATGTTCTAAAAACGTCTGTTATCTGGTATGAAGCAAGGAGGCAGAGAGGGAAGAATTGTATGTGATTAAAGATTGGGAGACTTTCCAAGCCACTGTCCGGAAGATAGCCTACTTAACTACAACAAGCAAGGAAAAAAACTTTTTAACCAGTGTACAGCTCTGATATCTATATAGGAACTGGCAGAATGAGTGAAGATATAATTCTACTGTATCTTTCTCTACGATGAAGGAGATGATGACTTTTAACCAAACTTCATAGTCCCTTAAAAGGAACTGAAGTATGACTTAAGAAACATTTCAAAATGGCTGGGAGCGGGATGGTGGTGGGGGGCGGGGAATAATTGATTTTTCAATAAATTGTGTCAAGACAATTAGAAAGCTGTTTGAAGGGGAAAAAAATCCAGATTCATACCACACTTTTTACTTCAAAATAAATTCCAGCTTAAAGGTTTAAATGTAAAACCACTGAAGTACTAGAGGAAAAATGGGTAGATGCTTTTATAATATTGTCATGAGGAACATCCATCCTTTCATTCATTTATTCATTTAACAAATATTTATTCAGTGCCTATTATGTGTCAGCACTGTTTTGGGTGTTGGGAACACATCAGTGAACAAAAAGACAAAAGTCCCTTCCTACCCGAAGCTAACATTTTAGTGAGGAGGGCTAGACCATAAACAATAAACCAAATTAATTATAAAATGTGTTTGAAGATAAAAGACACTAGGAAAGCAATAGAGCAGAGTAAGAGGGGGAGGGTGTCAGGAGTACAGAAATGGAGGGGTGCAAAATTAAAAGGGTGGATCAGAGTTGGCCTCAACCAAGAATGTGACATTGAAGTAAAGATAAAGGAGGGAGAAAGCCAGCTGGGGGAAGAGCCATCTTGGGAAAGAGCATGCCAGGAAGACTGAAGCATACCTGCCCCATTCTAAGAACAGCAAAGAGGCCAGCGTGGCTGAAACTGAATGAGCAAAACACAAGAGTAGTAGAAACTAAGGCTGATAAGTAGCAGAGGGGCCAGATGGTGGAGGGTTTTGTAGGCCATTGGTAAAGACTTTGCCTTTGTTGAGGAGGAAAAATAATTTTCCCTCTATCTTCTAGGTTCATGGATAAGACCACCCCCCCCAAAAAGACATTAATAGAAGAAAACCAAACAGAAGTTTAATAACATGCATACCTCCTGTATTCATGGGAGATAGCCGTGAAAACTTGAGTAATTCAGGAAATGACTCAAGCCATCATTTTATTTTATTTTTAAATTGAAGTATAGTGGATGGACAATATTATATGTTACAGGTATACAATAGAGTGATTCACAAGTTTTAAAGGTTATAATCCATTTAGTTATTATAAAATATTGGCTATATTCCCTATGTTGTACAATATACCCTTGTAGCTTATTTTATACGTAATAGTTTGTACCTCTTATCCCCTACCCCTATCTTGACCCTTCTCCCTCAAGCCATCATTTTATTTATTTTTATTTTATATATTTTTTAAAAACACAGAAATTAATTTCCAACAGTTCTGGAGGCTGAAAGTCTGAAATCAGGGTTCCAACATGGTCTGGTGAGCAACCTCTTCTGGGTTGCAGACTTTTTTTTTTTTTTTTTTTTACACCTTTATTGGAATATAATGGCTCCACAATGGTGTGTTTCTGCCTTATAACAAAGTGAATCAATTACACATAAACACATGTTTCTATATCTCCTCCCTCTTGCATCTCCCACCCTCCCACCCATCCAGGTGATCACAAAGCACCGAGCTGATCTCCCTGTGCTATGCGGCTGATTCCCACTAACCATCTATTTTACGTTTGGTAGTGTACATATGTCCATGCCACTCTCTCACTTTATCACAGCTTACCCCTCCCCCTCCCCATATCTTCCAGTCCATTCTCTAGTAGGTCTGTGTCTTTATTCCTGTCTGGCCCCTAGGTTCTTCACGACATTTCATTTTTTCTTAGATTCCATATATATGTGTTAGCATACTGTATTTGTCTTTCTCTTTCTGACTTACTTCACTCTGTATGACAGACTCTAGGTCCATCCACCTCACTACAAATAACTCCATTTTGTTTCTTTTTATGGCTGAGTAATATTCCATTGTATATATGTGCCACATCTTCTTTATCCATTCATCCGATGATGGACACTTAGGTTGTTTCCATCTCCTGGCTATTGTAAATAGA
>RJWK010025290.1:0-27774 GCA_004363435.1 Platanista minor
TTTTTGCGGTACGTGGGCCTCTGTCATGGCCTCTCCCGTTGCGCAGGCTCAGCGGCCATGGCTCACGGGCCCAGCCGCTCCGCAGCATGTGGGATCTTCCCGGACCGGGGCACGAACCCGTGTCCCCTGCATCGGCAGGCGGACTCTCAACCACTGCGCCACCAGGGAAGCCCTATCCAACATATTTTTATTTTCAGTTAGAGGATTGGTTAAAGTAGAGAGCCTACCATATTGTTGGATACCAACAGATAATATTTGAACAGTGTTCAAAAGTTAATTGTCACTAATAGCAGTTTTACAAAGGCCACTTCCATCTTTTAAGCCCCCATTCATTTTGCAACCGTGTTGTATTGCTCTTGAGGTTCTGCAGCTGTACACTTGCCTCCTTGCCCTTGGGGAAAAGACTTAAAAGCTAAAGCTGACACTTAGAACATTTTCAAGTTCTAGGGCCACTTTAGGAATCAGTGTTTTGGTCAACTCTATGTTGAATGCTATCTGCAACTATAGCACATATCAGCCATGACAATAATTATAAAGTCTTCTTTCATCAAGATTAAATTATACCCTATGTGCTATGGGTAAGATGACAGGAAAATGTGGACTACATCTTATGAAGCTTTCCATTAAAAATAGTTCAAACCTTTCCTGTATATAAAGGGTTAAGTCTCAGCTCTGAAAGCTTTGCTTAATCTGAAGCTCTTATTTGTTTAGGGTTATCTGTAGACAAGTATTTTTAGCCATGTTTTTCAAAATGTGGTCTGTGAACCACTTGTCCCTGAATGACTTGGTGTGGGATCAGGGTGGAGGTGAAGAGACTTAAAATTTCAGATTCCCTGGCTTTACCCCACACCTACGAAATGAGAATCTCTGAGGAGTGGAGCCCAGAAATCTGTATTCTAAACCAGCATCCCTTCAAATTTAGAGAATGGTTACTGCCTATGGTCTCCTCTAAAATGTAAGATATTTTGCTTTAAGCAACTTAATTTTTGTTTTTCTTTTTTTTTTTTTTTTTTCGGTACCTGGGCTTCTCACTGTTGTGGCCTCCCCCATTGCGGAGCACAGGCTCCCCGATGCGCAGGCTCAGCAGCCATGGCTCAGGGGCCCAGCTGCTCCGCAGCATGTGGGATCTTCCCGGACCAGGGCACGAGCCCGTGTCCCCTGCATCAGCAGGCGGACTCTCAACCACTGCACCACCAGGGAAGCCCAATTTTTGTTTTTCTTAAATTACATTCCTGATAGTTAGAATTTTTATAATATGAAATCAGTGTTTGAAGTGACATTCAATTAATAGTTAAAAAACAGAGAAGGGCCACAATATGCTTAGCAAATTATGTGATAAAATTGAACCATTTATAATATTTCAGTTAGGGTACTACAACTTCATAGAATTTCCTTTTTGAAAATTACCTTAAATCTAACAGCAAGTAAAACTGGGATGTATTTTATTTACTTACTGAGTTTTACATTCCCAATGTGAGCCTTTTTCTTTTCTACTGAATTATCTAATTTTACATGAAAATTCCCTCTGCCAAGCTGTACCTTGAGTATGTGTGTTGGATGATCTCCTTTAAAATATGGACTCTTTCCCTGTCTGCCTGTGTCCTCTTCTTCTAACTACTGTATGGGAGAAAAAGCTTTTCTCCACCCTCTTAGGGTCCCTGGCTGGCTCTGAATATTAGACTGACAAAGACAGATTAACAGGAGAAAACTTATAGATTTATTTAATATAAGTTTTAGATGACATGGGAGCCTTCATAGGGAAATGAAGACCTGAAGAAACGGTTAAACCTGAGTGTTTTTAAGTGTGATGAAGAATGGAAAGTCATGAAAATATATGAGCTAAGTTCATTAAACTGGGGGAACCTTAGCACAGTCTGTTTGTTTGGATTCTTCTTGGTGTCCCCCTGTTTTGGGGATAAGGAAGTCCCTTCCTCCAGGTGTAGGGAAGGCACCTCTCACAAGAGGAGAGGAACCTTGAGTTTTGAAAACTTGAGTTAGCCTAGTTGTTGCCTTTAAATGTAAATGGTCTTGAGGGCTCCCTGAGCGCTCCTGTGAGCTTGGGAACAAAGGGAACTGTGCTGTTTGCTTACAGGCATAAATTCAGTGATTCTCCAACTTTGGTGGCATCAGAATCCCCTGAAACGCCTGTTAAAGCCGGGATTGCTGGGCCCCACCTCCAAAGTTCACGAATCAATAGGTCTAAGAATTGGGTCCTAAGAATTTGCAAATTCTTAGGTCCTAAGAATATGCATTTCTACCATGTTCTTGGGTATTGCTGATATTCGTGGTGTGGTGACCATACTTGGAAAACCACTGTATTAACTCATTTAACCCTCACAAGAGTCCTGTAAGTAGACACCATTATCATCACATCTCCATTTTATAGATGAGGATTCTGAGGCAGCCAGGAAGACAGCTAGTGATTAGTACAAGATTTTTAAACCCAGGCAATCTGACTCCAAAGTCCACGCTCTATCTCAGCCACTGTACCATTGTGGCTTCTCAGTGAGCACGTACTTATTAAGCACCTATTATGTGCTCTTTATTTGACTAGCTGCTGTTTAAAAAATCTAGTCCAATTCCTTATTCAGGCTCAGATGATTTGAGCTTAGTCACTTCTCACTGCACCATACCAGCATGGTTAATTTCCTAATATCTATCCGAGAGGGAAGTGAGCTTCTGTCCATCTGTTGTAATTCAGGTGGCAGTTGAGATACAGAAGTTCAGTCTTTTCTCTGCTTTTAAGCATGAAGTTGTGTCCTAACCCAGATGGGTGTTCCCATGGTAAACTGTGTACTATAAAAATGCTCTTCCAAAGTCAGAATTTTCTTGGCTTATGCAAATATACAGCTGAGAATAATTTTGTGGGGTATAGTGCAGGGGTGAAAATGAAAATTCATGGTACTTCTGTATTACCATCTCCTTATGTTTTAAGTACTTAGCCTTTATATATTTTTTTCCTTTCAGCATTTTCTTATGCCAGCTGGATTCCTATATTGGCTTTTGCTGAAGGGAAGTCCTGACCTGACCTGATATGTTTTTAGTGTTTTCTTTTGGAGACCACAAATTATGCTTCAAGTGACCACCATCTGCCTGTTAGTGGGACATTCCTATTTTAAGGGGCTTAGAAAGGGAGTGAAGGAGAAGGAAATCAGGGAGGAGCACTGACATCATAATACCCATTTTTGACCAAGCCACTCCCTACCAAGTTCCCTTTCCTGTGGGAGATCAGGGCATGACCTATGCAAGTACCAACTAAGAAAAGAACTGAGACTCCTCTTCATTTGTACTTCCCTGTTCCTTCCCTAGCTTTCCATAGAAGGTAGAGAGGACTGCCCAAATGCCTGGACTGGTATAACCAATTTTCTTCTAGTTTTGTGCATATATGCCAGGGATAAAGGACACCTTAAGTGACGAGGTAGGCAAAAATTGGAACAAAAAACCCTTATTAAGTGCCTACCATATCCAGAACATTGTCTTAGATGCTGGTGGGAGGAAACAAACCAAAAACATACAGCTGCTGCTTACAAGCAAGACTCCATTGTAAGGCTAGCCCATTCAATCAATAGTGGAGAGTTTTGGAATTATTTTCTTCTGACTGTCAAGGACAGGTGGAATAACAGAATTGGAAAGTCGACCAGGAACATCATTTTACCTCATTCCATCTCATTTCAAGGCCACCCCTGCCCAGCTTGAAGTGGTTTGGTTCCTGAGAACATGGCGAATCAGCCCAAATGTGCTTCTGTAAGACATCTAAGCCATTGTCCTTTCCTTCTTCACTTCCTTGCGAGGAGGATGATGGTTGAAGGTCTCCCCTCTTCTGTTTTTCTCCACTCGTTAAGACATCAAATTAGATATTTTCAAGTTTTGAGCACCAAAAGCCTTTCCACAAAGTTGTAGACTCCTTTTGGCAATTGTAATGAGTCATTCTTGCCGAGAACATAGGTAGTTTGCATCCGTCTAGCACTTCTTGTCAGCAGAAGCTTAACATACACAGAGTGAGCCGTACTTCCTGGCACTATGTACCCTAGTCAGAAACCACAGCATTTTGCAACAAGGCCATTCATTAAGCGCATTCAGTATTACAGCTGGGCCACTTTTGATATGTGTAGTCTCTCTGTGTGTGTGTGTGTGTGTGTGTGTGTGTGTGTGTGTGCACCGTGTGTAGTGAGGGCTACATTCCAGCTTTCTGGTTGGCCTCACTGATGTCACAGGCTTTGTACAGGTGCTGCACTGTGTATCTTTTGTGCAGATGCAGGTCATCATATTTAGTGTTTGACTTTAAAATAAATCAATTTACCTGCATTTGTGCTGGTCAATGAACAACATTAAAATGGAAAAGAAATTGAATTCTTGTTTGCTGAAACAAGTGCAAAACTTCCATTATTTCTTCTATAGCTACCTTGCACACAAAACCTTCTTAGCACTGCCAGAAAGTTCTAAATATCATGAATATCATTAATTTTGTGATAGGTTGATTGACATTTATAGTTGACTTTGGTCATGATGAAGTATAGGGAAATTCCCAGCATAGATGAGTAAGTTGCCATTGGATAGAGAAGGTGGTCTAAAGTTTTTCCATTTCTGGTTCCTCTTCTGATTTCTAATTCCATATTTGGTGATTTTAAATGAACATGGTACTACTCTATTCAAACAATTTTCCTTTTACCAGGTTAGGAATCTAAGTCACTTAGGATCTCATTAAGATGTTCCTAGAAATGTGAATTTCATAACTGAAGAGAAAGGAGCAGATTTGAAATTGAAATATTATAATAGGGAGCTAACAATTGGAAATAAATGGACTGTTACACATTATAATCTTGAAATTATATTTCTTCTTAATTTTCCTCCAAAGAATATATCCTAGAATTACAACATATTTTCACTGCCTTTTGCTTCTTTCTGCCTTAGGAATAAATCCTGGGCTAGTGGCTAACTTGGGGTTCCTTAGTTTCATCTTCTGAAGGCCTGAGCTTATGTGTTATTTCTCCTGGAAAGCCTTCCTTAATTTATAAAGGCTAGATGAAAGCCCTTCTGATATCCTTCTTCCAGTCTGTCCATCCATCTGTCCTTCCTTCTTTCCTCCCAGTACTAACTACATTATATCATCAATGACTGCTTACTTGCCTGACTCCCAAAATTAGAAGCTCCTGGAGGCTGGGCCAGTGCCCATCTACTACTGCATTTCAGCACTAGCCCTAGGCCTGGGGTATAATAAGCATGCACACATTTTCTTTTTGTTTTTTCTAACTGAATGAATGACCTTAAGGAGGAGGTCATTATTTGAAGAAATGTCTGAAAATGATGAGTAGCTATTAAAGCTATCCAGAGTGTTGGGAGGAAGGTACCTTTTATTTGTATGAACAGCAAAGGCAATTTCCTTGGAAGACTCAGCTTTCTTCCTTGACTATCCACTTGACTATGAATTATTTGCTTATTTTCCATTTCTCCAAAGGTGCATCAACTTTGCAACTTTTTCTCATGCTCCTTATCACTTCCTATGATTCCTGTTTAGTCTTTATTCTTGGTATAGAAGAGTACTTTTGGCTTATTATTTGAATAATTCATGAAAATCTATCTTACTTGACTACTAAGACTGGCCAAGCAAAGTGAAATTTGTTGCATTGTGCTTTTATTTAAATTAATTGTTTTGCTGGTTGTGCCCCATTAATTATTCCTTCTTTTTGTTTAAAAAAGTGATTTTTGTACATTGGTGGTCATTTTACATATAATCCTTTACAGTTACATTGGTAATTGTAATTGGTAGAGTCACTTTTGAATAAGTAACTTAACAAAAGAAGAACACAAAGAACATTTCTTCACCTGCTCAGACTTTTCTCTCACATTGAAGTGGTTTCTGAACCCCTATCCTCTCCATAAAGCTTTAGTGGAATAATGTCAGCTAGGCCAGACAATGTACTGGGTGCTTGATATATGGTCTTTCAGTCCCCATGACAGTACTAAGGAGAATTAATTTTTAGCCCCATTGTGCAGATGAAGAAACTGAGACTCATGGAAAACAAAGAAGTTTGTTTAAGGTCACAAGACTATTTAAATAGCTCAGCCTGATTCATGCATAGATCTGTGTTCTTGCTGCTGCAATGTATTGGAGTGTGTTCAGAGAGGTGATGAATAGTACCAGGTCAGGAAACCAGGTTGTGTGATGGGAAAACTGGGTATGTGGCCTCACAATAATTGAGGAGAGGAAAAAAATCTTCAACTATCTTCTGTCACAAAGAATAAGGATCAGGCATATTTTCTTTTGTTCCAGAAGGCAAAAGCATCTCTTGTAAATGTAGGCAATCCAGATTCTGAAGTCACAAGTGCAGTTACTCGCTTCTAGGAGTTTTATTTAATTAAAAGTAGGCATTGAATCTATAATTCAAAATTACTAAAAATTAAATTTGAGCTCAGTTAAAGGCTCTGAGTGGCATCTATTACATGCATCTGCTAAGTATGCCATCACATTTTTCTTATATTAGAAGGAACAATACTTCCAGAATGACGGAGGTAAAGCCTCAAGTCTGTTTCATGTCTGCCAGAATGAAAACAAAAATAATCTCATCTGTCTTCTTTTTGTCCTTCTAAGAATAAGGTGTCAGTAGTTCTAAAGGAAGATAAAGTCAACTGATGAGGTAGGAAAGGAGAATGGCCTTAGTGCTCAAAGCCTTCATAAGGCAGAGGACATTGGACAAGTCAACTAATAACACCTACAATATTGCGTCGCTGAGGTGAGAGTCAACCACTAAACATGAAGTTCTTGGAGCTCGTTAGAGGAGGCATGTAATGTTAAATTAATAAAACCTGGTGAGAGATTGTGCACTGACTAGGAAGTGATGTGAAGAGGATCAAGAAACCCAGTGCTGGCCGGCCTGGTGGGTTGGCTAGTCTCTTCCCATCACAATAGAGTGGCTGATGTTAACTGGGCAGGGGGAGAATTTAAGGATAAACAGGCAGCACCAAGGGAAGGTCTGCAGTTTTCTAATACTGTGTACTTTGACATGGCCTGATGTTGGCTTGGTGCATGGAAATACCAGGTGAATCTTATCATTCTTTCCTCTCCTTAAATGGTAGAATAACTGTGGGTGCCCTTGCACCTGTGGATAAAAGGGTAAGAATTTGTTTTCCTTTCATGTAAAAGGATGCTGGGGCACTTTGATATCTAATGGTACCATTAAGACTGCACAGTGCTAGTCACAGTGGTGCAGGGGAAGGTGGCTCTCTGAAGCACACTAATCCCACTCCAGAACGCAGAAGCAGTTTAAGTATGAGAAGCTGCCATCGTCCTTCCTCCCTTCCTCCCTTCCTTCCTCCTTCCCTCTTTCTCCCTCCCTCCCTTCTGCCAACAAATACTCACTGAGCGCCTTTTTTATTTTGGGCACTTGCTAGGTTCTGGGAATCCAATGGTATACAAAACAGATATGACCCCCGCCTTCTTAGAGGTTACAAACTAGTAATAATAAAGAAAAAAATTACAAATTGACAAGTGTGTGTAAAAGATGCACCCAAACATTTTAATAGAAGGGCTTGATTTAGGTTGGTTCAAGGGAAAGATTCTCTGAAGGAATAACATGGCAAATTAGCCTTGAAGAACGTGTGGTCTAAAGCAAGAGTTGGCAAACTAAAAAAAGCTTTCTCTGAAACTTGACATTGCATAATTCAAGTGGATTTTCTGTTTGTGGAGAGCGTTATGGCATGGTTGTGAGCTTTACATGGAATCAGATTATTTTCAATTCAAATACTGGCTTTACCCCTTCACTTATGTGCTGTGTTATTTACCCTTATTACTCTTTGCTTTTCTCATTAGTAAGAGAGAAGTACTTATAGTGCTGATGTCATGTAGTTACTGTGAAAATTCCATGAGATAATAATGCAAAAGAGTACTTAGTACAATGACTGACATACAGTAAATGCTGAATACATATCATACATTATAGTTATTTTTAAGATACAAAAACATTTTCATAAAATGACACATCAGTGTTTGTAATGTCATCCCATAAACAGTATTCACAGTTTTTCTTTTATTTTCTATTTTAATAAACACATTTTTTTCATGATATCTGAGGATAAATAAAAGAGGTGACATCTAAGTCACAATTTTGCAATGATTGAAATAGATGTTATAAAATTTTGAAATTTTTAGCATGTTCACAAAATTAAATTTTTCTTAAACTCTGGATTTTGGGGGTTTTGCCTACTGTCTCCCGCATCTCCCTCTCCCAGTGCTATATTTAGGGGGCGTGTGCTTCTTACTGAACTTCATTGCGTATTCCCAACTGCCTGCAGCTTTGCGTATCTGTGAATGCCCATCGAGGCATGTCTTCCTCCTTACTGCTTCCTCAGTCTACAACTCCAACCTGTATTAACCCTGTAGCTTTAAGTCCAACCCCACCCAACACAACAGTTCTTGGGCTTATTTTCAGCTATTCAAGAGAGGGCCAATTCTTACAACCTTTTCTTATTGTCTCTCTCTCTCTGTCTCTCTCTCTGTCTCTCTCTCTCTCTCTCTCTCTTTGTTGTCTATAGTCCCTGTTCTGATCTGTCCACTCCTCCCACCGCCATCTCACCCTAGCCCATTCTGCCCTAAATTTCCAGCTTTGGTCCCAGTTTCCTGACTCTGATGTGCCGAGCACATGGGTGCTGATTGATTATCATCTGAAAAACCGTGAGGTGATGGGGTGACAACAGTGAAAGCTGATTGCCTTGCACGCACTCTGCTCAGCTGTCCCTTCTCCTGTTCCAGGCCTCAGTTCCCTGCTGAGTTCTCACCATGCTGTTCATGAAACTGGCACCCAGCGCTTCCCTTAAAATGCCTATTTGGTGGCCAGAAGTCATCCAACAGAAATTCAGTGAACACTGCAAAGCACATCAGCAATGTACAGCAAGTGAGCCTGCTTGCACACCGTGGTGATGGTTTCACAGCAACATGAAAATAAGCATTGGCCTGATTACCTGGTCAAGAAAAATTTTTAAAAAGAGAATGGGTAAAACAGAAATCAGGTAGTGGGGTATAGTCTGTTTCTGCTTTCTGACCCTTATTGGTTTATTTCTTTAGGCTACGTGGTTACCTGGGAAATACAAACATAGACTTGTGTTTTCAGAGGCATCAGATGATGATGCCAAAGCTGGAGAGAACCTTGAGATCATGTGCTCCACCGCCATCATTTGATAGATAAGGACACAGGGAGGCTGGGTGCCTTACCCAGGATCACATGGAGGAAAAGCAGCATTGATAACCATGGGTGGGAGGAGGACCAATTTGCAGGCAGCAGAGGGCTTTAGTGAACTACATGATTTTTTTGAGACAAATGTTGTTTCATCCTTTTTGTTTTATTTTATTTAAAATTCTCTCATCTCTCTATCCATCTATCTATCTATCTATCTATCTATATATATAAGACATATATAAGTTTATATAAATGCATAAATTGGGTCATATCATAAATTCTAGGCTTTTTTGTTTGCTCTCTCCTTCCTATTCTCTTCATTTCTCTGTAAACAATATTAAAAACCCTATATGTATCTTTCCATATTTTTCTCCATATATATACATATATACATTATAGGGGTTTTTGTGGTCACTGTTTTTTTTTTAATAAGACTGTATTAAAAGTATGTGATACATATTTTTCTGCGTTTTTGTTTTCCTTACTCAATAGGGCCTCATGGAAATCTATCCAAGTCAATTGACATAGTTATGATTCATTTGTTAGTGGCCATATAATTTTTCATGTTTTGTGTCCTACATTATTCAACCATTCTCTTATTGACAGCCTTAACTTTGTTTCCTGCTTTACCACTATAATTCATGATGAAATAGATATCCTTGGGCATGTATCCTCATGTTCTTTTTTCTCTGAGGCAGTGAAAAGGAAGTAGAATTACTAAATTTAAAGGTAAATGTATTTTTAATTTAGTAGGTGTTGCCAGATTAATTTTCTGATGAATTGTAAAATTTCACATTTCTACAGTGTATGAGAGCGCTCTTGTTTCTGCATTCCTGTTACTAATAGGCCTTTTTGCTCTTTTTTCTGCTGTGACAAGCTGATGGGGGGGGGGCGGGTAGTGAATCTCCTTGATACTTAGAGTGCCCTTTCTTTGACTACCAGTGAGTCCAAGCATCTTATCCAGTATTTATTGGCCTTGTGAATAAGCTCAAGGCTGCAGTTAGGGCACTGAGTAAAGGAAAGGAAGGAAAACTACTAGCAGCTGGAGAGAAGCCACAAGTGCCAGTCTCTGTCCTCAGTCCTTTGCACGGTGCCTCATACAACACAACAGCATCTTGGTCACAGTTAGGAAGCTCCTAGGCCTCTTGGACTCCAGAGCTCACTGCCTTGTACTCTTTCGGAAGCCTTTATAACCACATAATTTTATATCTGCACTTAATATAAATTAAAAGCCCTTTCTGCAGGTAGGTTTGAAGATTTCGTAGCTCAGATATTTGAAAACAGGAAATGCTGTTTGGTGAGGACAGTTCGTATGTGCTCTGTGTGGTTTGCCTCTTTGCTTTGGATCATGCTCCTCCATTTGCCTTGAACACCCGCCACCTGCCGCAATTCAGCCTATCCTTGTCCACTTAGCTCCCTGTTCCAGGAAAACGTTCCCATCCCAAACCAGAGAGACTCCTTTCTTAACTCCCATGGCCCTTTGCATTCTCTGATAGCATTTATTACACCCTTTATTGTCTTATGGTTAATTAGCCCTTCTTTGTACCTCTTTTACCAAATTGAACATCTGCCCTGTGGTTGTTTGGGGTGCTGGGGATAAAATGGTGAAGAGATGATGGATTTATCATTATTTCCTACACTAAACTTCATGCCTATGAACCAAATCTTTTTCCCTTCTATTCAGAGAATTCTTCACAGTGACTCATACATAGAACATGTTCAACCAGTGTTTGGTGAGTGAGTGAATATATGATAGGGATTAGGCCATAGGTGTAAAGATTTTGGCTGAAATATGATTTTTCTCAGTTCTACATCAATCAGTTATCACTTTTTCCCTACTTTAAAATTTTTTAGAATACACTGTATTTGTTGCTTTTCCCCCAAATGTCTTTGGTCAAATTTTTCCTAGTTTGCCAGAATTATTTTTCATTTAAAATAAATAAATAAATAATCTAAGATTTCCCCCTACTATATTTTAGGCACCATAATAAGCATTGGGGATAAAATGGGGATCAAAAATAAACCCACATCAATAAAATTGCTGTTTAAAAAATGGAAGTTGGGTCTGTTTTCTCCAGATAGCATGTAGGCACAATATTTTTTAATCTAAAATTATGAGGTCTAACTTATAATACAGGTAAAGGTGTTAGGAGCCTAAAATAGATTTAATATTTGATACCTATATTTAAATTGAGAAGTGAGTGAACGTAACTCTGAACATTCTAGATTTGTGGACTCAGTGTCATAATTAGAAAAATATGGGAATAAAACAGAAATAATCAGTACTCCCAATCCTTGCTACTGAAGAGCAACAAACTTTTTAAAGAATGAGTACTTCCAGTATAACCCAGTTTTCTTCTCTATTGTAATAAAATAAACATTTATTTTAAATTTAGACATTTAATTGTGTCTTGCCCGATATACTTACCAATCAGCTAGAAACGTGTGTCTAGTTGAATACTTACACATTAACTTAATTAGAAACTGTGTGAATTTACATTGACCAGGTCTATATTTACTGAGCATATACTACATGCCAGGGACTATTCTAGGAACTCAGGGTACAGCAATGAGCAAAACAAAGATCCCTGTTCTTGTGCACTTATATTCTAGTTAGGGACCGATGGGGGAGACAGCAAATAAACCATAAATATAGTAAATGAGCAAATTATGAAATATGATAAAAGGTAGGGGAGATTAAGGGGGTTTAAGGGTGCTGGAAGTGAAGGGGTAAGGGCAGGCTGCAGTATAAAATAAGGTTATGTTAAATATAATGTTATATTAACTAAGGTTATGTTAATATTAAGTTAAATAGGGAGAACTACACCCAGCCTAAAACTTAAGAAATATGGAGTTGTAGAGTGCTATCAGAGGAGATTCAAAAATGTAAGTACAAGGTTGAAAAATAAAAACTGTAAGGAATCTTAGAGATACTCGTATTACTCAGCTTGAAAGAAAAGGTCTGGGAAGACACAATAATGATTTTCCAATGGTGTTTCTTACTCCATTGAAGATGCTACTTGCAGAAATGTTCTCAATTGTAACATGAGAATGTAGGTCACCCACAAGGGAGAATTGCCTGAGAACAAGAACTCTTGTGTTCTAAAATGTGATGTATGGAAAGACTGAGAGAATGTCTTCTGAATGACGTAAACTTGATTAATTTTGATTTGTAAACCCACACATGGAATGTACTGCTTAATAAGTATTAGCTTTTACTATTATGAATAATGATCATAGGTCTGGAATAATTTATGTGGTATTTCAGTTATTAAATAAATAAATGCTACCCTACTAGTAGAGCAATGAACTAGACATTAAAAGTCCACTCTAGTTCTATGATTCCATCATGTCTTCCTTAGTGGTAAAAATACCATTAAGAGCTGTGAATACTCAAGAGGTATTTGCTTATAACTAACACATCAAGGTAAGAGATGTGCATGCATGTTCTCTCTCTTTCTTTCATGCATTCAGAAGCTTTGATACTTCCAACACAGGAATTGAGGTTTTCTTCTTATTTCCTCTTTCTCTGTTTTACCATAAGAGAATTAGATCATCAGGCCAATTCTTCCAAATAGTTCCATGGAATGAGTTGATTACATCACGTAATTCAAGTCTATAGCAACTACTGAGATTGTCTACAATAGGAACAGGAGGCACCTAAATCCATCAAGCATTTTAGCTGTTTTTTTTCTTTTTGGTGGAACATAAGAGAGGGGTGAACAATTTGCTGCTACAAATATAGCAGATTGTTGTAAGGCTGTATCCTGTTTGGAAATGATCTCATCTAATATGTCCGTTGGTGGTTAGCCACACTAAGCAGAACTATTATGATATGGCATTGTTGTTAGAGAGCCCTCAAAGTTAAAGCCATAAGGATTCCTCACTGCCCATGGGGCAGGGCTTATGAGTGAGATATAATTGTCAAGGGTCTTAAACTCTAACCTTAATCCATATAAGGACTTGTTGCAAGTCATCTTATTTCTTATTTTTGTGCATTATTGTGCTCCTAGGATTCTTCTAGTAGATGAACTGTGCTATGTGTGTAACAATGAATTAGAGACAAAGTCAAGTTTCTTCCTTCTTTATTGATTTAGAGTAGGAATACATCTGAATACATCTCCTTTGCAATCATGCTGCTTGAATACCGTTCAGGCATGCAGTGGTGTGCCCTCTTTTATTGCCTCCTTCCTCTGCCCCCACTCAGATAAACAATAGAACTTAAACCATGAACATTCAGAGCTGTGCAGTCTAACATGGTGGCCACTAGCCGCATGTGGCTACTGATCACTCAAAACATGGATAGTCCGAAATGAAATGTGCTGAAAGTGTAAAACACTCACCAAATTCGAAAACTTAGGAAAAAAAAAAAAAAAAAGAAAGAAAGAATGTAAACTATCTCATTAATAATTTTTATATTGCTTACGTATATATTGGTTTGGATATATTGGTTTAAATAAAATATATTATTAATCTTAACTTTCTTTTTACTTTTATGATGTGGCTACTATAAAATTTTAAATCGCGTATGTGGCTCTCATTATATTTCTACCAGGCGGTGCTGGTCTAGAGTCTCTTTGCCCTCCCACTTTCCCTTCTGTTACCCTGGGGGAAGCCTTTAGAGCCAGTATTGATTACTTCGCGCAGCCCGGGGAAAGATTTGTTTCTGGGTGTGTGTACCAATGTGTGCATACATGTGAGTGCACATGTAGGGGTGGTGGAGCTGGAGAAGGAGCAAAAGAAGGAAAAGAAGGGAGTAGTTTCAACCAGCATTGGTCTGAGACGCCATCACTTAAAGTAAGGAAGGAGGAAGAGCTGAGCACAGATTGGTTCCCCATCAGGCAACTTTGTTCTTTGTTTTAATAGAGGGTGAATCACTGGGCATCAGACTCTTCTGAATTAAAATGTAGACACAAAATACAGAAGCAGGGCTTCCCTGGTGGCGCAGTGGTTGAGAGTCCGCCTGCCGATGCAGGGGACCCGGGTTCGTGCCCCGGTCCGGGAAGATCCCACATGCCGCGGAGTGGCTGGGCCCCGTGAGCCATGGCCGCTGGGCCTGCGCGTCCGGAGCCTGTGCTCCGCAACGGGAGAGGCCGCAACAGTGAGAGGCCCACGTGCCGGAAAAAAAAAAAAAATACAGAAGCAAACAAAGTTTTAAGAATTATCATTGTCATCGCTTTCCTTAGTCAACAAAGATAATCAAGAACCGACCTATATCCCACCTGATAGTTCTGATTTGGATAAAGGATGTAATATGTTCTATTCTGCAGCATTTTATAAAATAGAAGTTTCTGGCTGAGATAGAGTCTTTTAATGATCTTATAGTTTACACTTAAATAAACACACAAACTAATATGATGGTGTTCCTGGAGAACTGGAAGATTTTGTAAGTCAAGATGCTTTTGTTAAAAGTTAAGAGATATCAGGCAGATTCTACTTTTTCAAGAAAAAATAAGGGTATTTTAGAGACCAAGCCCATATGACTTAAGTCAATGATTTAATATTCTACATAAGACAAATCAGTTTTACTATAATCTTGTCATAGATCATGAAATGGCAAACAAGTATTTTCACCATTTTATTGGCGTAATTAATTAAATAACCCAGGTGGGGAGCCCAGTGATAATAACCACAAGCTGAACTGTTATTTAGGTTAATGAAAGGGGAAAGGGGAGGGCCAAGAAATTTAGATCAGCGCTAGCCAATAGAATATGTAATGAAAGCCACATATGTAAGTTAATATTTTCTAATAGCCACACTGATTACTTTCTGCAGCTCAGAGAAAGATACAGTATTTGTGAGAGAGAAAGTTTAGTGTGAAGTAAAGGATGAAGTGGTCCTGCAGCTGGAACTTTATATCCCCAAGTTGGAACACTGTCATGGAAAGCACTATCCAAATGTTGATAAACTAACTGTACTTGCAGTTTATCATAGGATTACACTATTTCATAGCCGAAAAAGGAGACCTGACAGCCTCTCATTTCAAGTGAGATGAATTAGGCCCAAAGAAGCAAAGTAACTCACCTCAAGTCCCACAGCCGAAGTGGTAGAAGTAGAAATAGCACCCAGTTTTTATTCCCTGTAGACGGTTGTCTGCGCTATTCTATGCTGCCTCTGAATTATTGAGTCATTCACTTCTTTGTTCATTGGTCTATTCAAAAGAAAATTTGGTGCCAGGCACTGTGCTATGGCCTTAGGATACAGTGATGAATATGACCATCCTCGTCCTCAAGGACATTATGTCATCCTGTGACCCTGTTCAATTTTCATGGTAAGCTGAGGATAGGAATACTTCAAAGGATATTTGTGACAAGCTCAAAGGGCTCCAAGAGGTAAGGGTTTGCCCTCCATTTGTGAAGAGAAACACTTGAAGGAGTCAGCAGAGACCTATTCTGAGTGAACCACACTAAACAATATGGTTAAGGAGAGGGCAAAAAGCATGACCTCTTCAGTCAAAATCACACTGGAAACTGCTTGATGGACTGAATGGGGAACCAGGCTTGGGTCCCACCTGTCCTGAGGGAGAGAAAGGCCGTTCCACTCACATCAGTTAATTGACAAACACTTCATTATGGACCCTGAATGCTGGGATCATGGAACATGCCACGATTTGGCAACTGCTGGTGCTCTGAGGATTTAAGAGACAAACTGCCACGGGACTGTTTTGACTCTCAAGGGGCAAATATTGTTCATGGTCATGAGAGGATTGGTAAAACAAAACAAAACAAAACAAAAAAAAGTCATTAGGTCAGCACGAATCTTCCTAAGGATAATAATACATTTCATAAAGTTTGAGTCACAAATACAAAGTCCCCATAACTCATTTCCCATTTCCTATGCATTCCCTTCCAGTCAATGCTCCTATGGGTACATATTTTACATTGTTTAATCAGGATGTATGCGTAATTTTTATAATCTGGATTTTGCAAATAAAAATTTCCCCAAACTGCTTTTCCACAATTTGTCTAAGTCATCATAATTGTTATTTTAGTGACTGCATAATATTCCGTTCAGTAATCCTATCATGTTTTGCTTAAACTTGTTGTTAACCAACTTATTAAACAAGATGCTCCTTGGACTTTACTGAAAATCATTGTGAATGGTTAAGAGTTTTCATGATAAAACACATACTTACCCTATAAAGCACATTCAATGGATCATTTAGTGGCACAGAATATGCTGCTGTAGAGTCATAGGCCTTCAATCTCCCCAATAGCAAGATGCTTTCAAAGTGTCTTTTGGCTTAAAACAATTTTGCAAAATTGGTACATATAATAGGCTCAGCTAACCCAGAAATTAAAAAGAACTCTGTTGGCAGCACTGCCCCTTCTTGTAATAGGTCAGGAATGTGGACACTGTTTTTATTGGTACATGACTGCTGAAGTTCCTAGTTTTTATAAAGTGATCTGGTCCCTAAGAATCTGAGCACTAAACTATATACTGACCCCTCAAACCTAAGGAGGAGGCCGTGGATTAACTAGGCTCACTTTCTTAATCAGGGCAGGATAATGGGTTCCAGGAGTCTGTGGCTGCCATCCCTACAAGAAAGGGAATGGAGCATGGGTCAACTTAATTTTTTAGGTCTTTGGAAAACTGTTATAAATAATATAGGAAACATATTTTATCCTCGATAAAAGTAGTTACAACTTGTTAGAAGTTTTAAGTAAGGTTAGGCCCTTTTTGATATTGAGTCTGTATGGGAGTAGAAATTTTCTTTCTGCCGATTATTTTAACTTTCATTTGATGACATGATAAAAGGAGTTATGTATTCATCTGACCTTGGGCAATGACTTAAACTTCTTTGATTTTCACTTCTTTCCATTTTCTACCTGGGAATGATTACATCTGGCTTACCTGTCTCATGAGATTGCTGTGAGAATCAAATGAGATGTAAACTGTAAAATCTTCTGACAAGTGCAAGGTGGATGCTATTATTAATCACTGGTGATGATAAATGATGATGATGAGTGAGAAATCCCCAGATACATCATCAGACAGCAGAACACTCTGTGGGTGTGTCAGGCTGGGATATGGTGAAGTGATGCCAGTTAGCACCAGTGATTTGTTCCCTAATGTAAACCTCTTCCTTTACTTGTAGAAGCATGCTTCCACAGACTAGGCAAGGTGTACTGACCTCACAATATTAAGGTCATCCCGAGAATCAGCCAGGAAGAATTTCCCTAATATTTTTGTGTTCTGCAGTGACAAATTATACCAAGATGCATGTGTAAACAGTTATTTCCAGGAATAAGAGACAGTGTCATCAAAAATGGAAGACAAGTCTGTGGCTAGAGGAGCATCTTCCCTATGCATTTGAACACTCAAGCTTGCTTTAAATTGTGTCCAGGTTGTGTGGTCAAGTTTTTGCCTGCAGGGAGTAAGCCACACAACTCCCCACAATTTCAATGGGAGGCACCTGACCCAGTTTCCATGGTCTGAGCTGAAAGATTACCCGAGTGTGTGCACTGCCACAACGGCCTATAAACATTACATGGGGAACTCTTTTAAAATTCATATTTTAAAGAGTAAATTAGATAGTCTTCATTTGTTTTGCTTAGGTTTTTGGGTGTAATTACTTTTTCCTCCTGAGGCATTTCAGCATTATCTCCACAAATAGTTATTAGAGGATTGGGAAACAGTTCTGCACTCACTGTCTTAGAATATAAATCTCACCCATATAAAGCCATATATGTTTGTCCTGGGCAGATAGGAAATGACTGATTGTTTCATTGTTTTCTTGGCCTGACGCTGCCCAGGTATCTTAGATACATAGGGTGATAGACAAACTCTTTCAGGGCCATGGAAGACATATTCAATGAACCTAGCTTCAGGGCACAGAGTATTTTCACGGTATTTGGAAAGAATAAACTATTTCCTCCTTCCTTACCAGGAGTTCGATTACACCATTCTTACCTTTGGAAGAGATGAGAGCATAGGTCATTTTTATCTCTTTGAGACTTTGAAAAAAATTAAGATAAAGAAAGTGAGATAATACATGCTGAAGAAAAGAAGGCTGCCACAGAAGATATAGTCCACATATCCACTGAGTACCAAAAAAGGGAAAATGAGGTTTAACTAGGGTTGCATCTGAGGATTTATGTCCAGACAATGATGATTGCCTCTGAAGTGAGTGGGAGTTCCCTTCCACAGGTAGAGTTCTAGTTGCATGAGATGATGTCCTTATGAACCTGCCTAAAGTGGCTCCTTATCCACATACCTCTGATAAATCTTCATCATAGTGCTATTTTTATACATCACTTTGAGGAAATAGAAGGGTTCATTTGTGTTAAATAGGTGAGCAGTTGACAGAGGGGACATTTCTTAACCTGATAATGAGGGAAAGCCCTCATTAAGACCCTAAGCATTCAAGAGCCATGGTCTTCTACTGTATCTCTTTCTTCTCTCTAATTTGTTTTCTCAAAATCTGGTCTGTAAACCACCTGCAGCAGAATAACCTGGAGAGCTTGTTAGAAATGCACATTCTTGGGCCCTAGTTCAGACCTGCTGAATCAGAGACTCTGGGGTGGGACCCAACAGTCTGCTTCAGCAAGCCCTGCAGGGGATTCTGATACTCGCCAAAGTCTGAGAAGCATTGGGATGAGGACATCCATTTCCTTGAGAAATTCTTTACAACGGTAGGGAAAAGACTCATTAAGAGAATGTGATTCAGTTGCAATGCTTGGGTTTTGTTTGTAATCAAGAAATCTCAGTTTAGAAGAAAATTTATAAAGAGATTTAATCCAGCCCTCTCTCTAGTATTTGAATCCCTTCCTTCCTCCCTTTCTCCCTTCCTCTCTTTCTTTCCTCCTTCCTTCCCTCATTTCTTTTCCCTTTTTCTCTTTCTTATGTGCCAGACACTAGACCAGGGATTGAGGATGCAGTGATGAATGCAAACAGCAGTCTCCTGTCTTCCTAGAGCTTACAGTCTAGGGAAAAGGCATATTAAAATGATTATACTAACAACTATGAAATTATAATTGTTCTAAGTGCTATGGTGAGGAAGTACACAATGTCATGATAGTGTATAATAGAGAGATTTAAGCAAGTGCGTACACCTTCTACAAGGTAACTCAGCCCTGATGGAGCACTTCCTCTTGGAGGGGAACTTTTGACAACTTATTGGAGCCTATTTCACTCTAAGATAAATCTAAATGTTAGAAATTTTGAGTCAAAATATTGAGTCAAAATCTGCCACACTCTACTTTGGACCATGCTATCCTGACTCTAGTATCTGGAATCTACAAGGAACAAATCCAGTCCTCTTTTACATTGCAGATCTTCACACAGATAAAGAATTCTTCCCTCTAGGTTTTTTCTTTCCAAGGCTGTGAGATTCCTTATTTACTTGGTCTTCTTCAAAATACTCCACCTTTTTTTCTTTATTTTTAAATTTTTTGTAAAATATTCTGTTGCTCAGCATGAGCTGGAAGTATATAATCATAAGCTCAGAGTAGTGTATCTCAGAATCTATCTATAACTGTCATTGTCTTTGTATATTCCACATTCCTGTGGTCCAACCTCACCTGCTTTATGTACAACTGTATCACACCACTGACCTGTACTGAGCTCACAGTCAAGTGAAACCCTGGTTACCTATCTATCTCTATCTGTCTGTCTGTCTATATATTACCTTTTCCAAGTAATTGAAAATGCTTTTCTCTAAGATGTCAGTAGTATCAGCCCTTTAACCAGCACCCATCATTTAGGCTGTTTACCTACTTCATTAAGTTTGTTTGCATTATCAACTAATCTAAATTTCTTCAGTGTGTCAGTCAAAATTATGCAAAACTCTAATATTTGTCTTGCTAAAATCTAGATACAGGATGTCTCTGAAGTCAATGGTAGCTATTCTACCAATGTAATTTACTTAAAGGAAATGAGGTTAGTTTGTCTTCACTTGTTTTAGTAATCCCCATTTCATTTTCTGTGTTAACAAACAGCCTTTTAATATTTACTGACAAGTCAAAAATTCATGAGATGTACCACTTTTAGCTAGATGAGGCATACAGTTTTTCTGCGTGGTTAAAACATTCTATCAAAACAATAGAAACACCTTTTTTCCATTTATTTAAGAAATCTTTTATATCCTCAGAGTGAGTTCTCGTATCTTTGTATTTTCAACTAGAGTAACACCATTATAATTCATTCTGGGGTCCCTGGAACTTCAGGAGGTGTACATTCTTTCTTGGCTTATTCCTCTTCTCTTCCTGGTAGGTCTGTGCTCACTAACACAGACATGATTTGGCCAGTAGATGAATATTTTTGTCTGGCAGTTTACAGAATACTATTCAGGGACTTCTAAGTAAACCTGGGGCTAGTTCTCATAAGAGTTATTATTTACAATTTGGTAATAAATATTTGCTCAAGTTGGTCATGAATAAATAAGTTTTTTACTAAAAATAAAAACTTTTATTACCATTTCATTAGAATAGACATCATTCATTTTTAATTCCAATGAGAGGGTTTTCTTTTGTTTTTAATAATGCATATCACATTCTATCTTGCCCTCAATCTGCTCACTAATTAAATGAGTGGTTTGGACTAAATGATCCCTGTGATATAGTCAAATTCCAGAATTGTATGATTCTAAACTTTGAGAAGGAAATAAAATTTAAAATAACTTTATAAAATGGATGGCTAGTGGGAAGCTGCTGCATAGCACAGGGAGATAAGCTCGATGCTTTGTGACGACCTAGAGGAGTGGGATAGGGAGGGTGGGAGGGAGGCTCAAGAGGGAGGGATATGGGGATATATGTATATGTATAGCTGATTCACTTTGTTGTACAGCAGAAACAAACACAACATTGTAAAGCAGTTATATTCCAATAAAGATATAAAAAAATAAAATAATTTTAAAGTTAAACCACAACACACACACACACACCCCACACACCCCACACCTGTGCATGTAAAACTGATGAAATCTGAATAAGGTGGCTAGATTGAATCAGTGTCAATTTCCTGCTTGTGATATTGTACTATAGCTTTTGCAAGATATTTCCATTAGGGAAAACTGGGTGAGGATATATTGGATATCTCTGTATTATTTCTTATAAAAATGTGAATCTATGATTATCTCAAAAAGTTAAAAAAATAAAACCATAGAGTGTTATAACAGGACATTGGAAGCAGATAGGCCTTGCTTGCCCACATACTAGCTTAAACAGATTAGTTAACCTTTCTGAAACTCAGTTTCTTTGTCAGCCTTAAAGTGAGAATATGAATTCCTACCTAATGGGATTATTGGAAGGATTATATGAGATAGTGTGTGTAAACATCTATTATGGTTCATACTCCATGATAGTATTCAGTAAATGTTGGTTACTTTCCCCAGTGCTTCTTCTCTGCTCTGGAAGAGAAACTAGGACAAACAACTTTGCTGCAGGTCTCCTAAAAAAAGACGGCATATGACCTGAAGCTGAAGACAGTTTGGAAGCATACATTAGTGAGATGAACCCCATAGCAGTGTAGTGAGTAATGCTGTTACATAACTTTCACAAATCACCAGGCAGATCAGCTAACATGGCTTGGCACCGTTTACCAATAAAATAAAATAACAAGGCAGCTTCCAAACCCAGCCTGAGTCAGGGAGTCCCGACACAGCAGCCAGCGTCAAAATCCAGAATGACTACATAGGCCTTGGAGCTTTGGCGTTTCAGTTGACTCAGACATGCAGTAAATCCGTATAAGTGGAAAAAAAAAAAAATGATTTCTCTCTGGCTGGCCCCCTGAATAATTGTCCCCAAGGGGCCTAGAGAAGCTTTCTTTCCCTTGCAAAAGTCCTTAATCATATCTCCCAAATATGAGTTTTCCATGCAGCTTCATAGATGAGAACTAGGGAGGGACTAAAGAAAATAGACATGTCTTGGTCCTGAGGATGTGATTGTTGAGTGAATGGCCAAGATGTGTCTCCCACATGTCTCCTAAAATGTTTAGAGTTTCCCAGGGCTCTGTCCTCACCTTTGATCTGATGAATGTTTTTGTCAGTGAGTTGGATAGAAACACAGAAGGTTAAGCCCACCAAATTTTCGAATGATACCGAGGTAAAAGGGAGTCTGGGGACAGAATTACAATTTTTTAATGATTTTGGCAGGCTCTAGGGCACTGAACTGATCACGGTAAGTTGTAATTTAACAGGGGTAATGTTAAAGCCTGCACTTCAAAATCAAAAGCAGAAGTATAGGTTAGAAAAGGCTTAGATTGACAAGGGTTTTTTATGAGAAAGTTGTAGGGATTTTATTGGACTACAGGAAATGTATGAGCCAACAGTATGCTATTGTTGATTTAAAAAGAGGTTAGGGACCAGAGAAAAGGAAAGTAATCTTTCTACTTTACATAATTTGCACTAGTTAGACAATACTCTTTGTGTTGTATTCAGTCTAGGTCCAAATTGAAGAAAGATATTGACAGGTTCAAATTGGTCACTAAGGGAAGGAAGGAAAAAGGAGGGCCAAGTTTTTAAAAATCCCCAAACTATATTGTTTAAAGAATGATTGCAGGGAAATAAGGATACTCAGCTATCTTTTAGTTACCATATGGAAGAAGAGGAAACTTGTCTATTTTTCTCTGAAAGGCAGAAGCAGGATTAATGAGAGTTCATGGAAACAGATTTTGGCTCAACAGAAGGAAAAATTTTCAAATAATTACAACATTTCAGTGACAAAAGAGACTATTTAATTAAATTGTGAGCCTCCTGTCACTGGAAATATTCAACCTAAGGCTGGACAAGTGTCTCAGGGATTCTGAAGGCTCCCAGCATTGAAAAGAGCTTGGGGTGGGTGACCTTTGAGATCAGTTCTAACTGCCATAGTCTATGATTTAAGTAAGCATGAATGCCAAGGCTGCTTATGACATGCCAGAGCCACTTTTTCAACTCTTGGCTCTGATTCTGACCAGCTGTGTGACCTTCAGCTAAGAAATTAACCATTTCTTCTTCCAGTTTCTTCATCCGTAAATTGAAGGAGCTGGATTTAATGATGCCTAAGTTTTCCCCAGCACTTCTGTCTCCTTGAGCATCCTCATAACTACAGCATGTTAGAAAAGTAGAGTTTGAGCTGATGCCTGCCATTTTTCTAAGGCAGCTTGCAGGAGAGGGCCAAAAGACCAAAAACTGTTGTTGATTCTGGGGGCCATGGAACTAACTCTCAAGTTCTTGTTGGCAGGAGCATGGGTGATTATGATCCCAGAATTTGTTCCCATGGGATCTGTGGCTGGAAGTAGATTAAATAACTGAAAATCTGGTTTCTTTCAAACACCTGTACATTCTGGCTGAGTTCAGCAATGCCTTTGCAAACAACTTAGAAGAAGTGAAGATCATATGAGCATTGCAATGTAGTGCTGTCCTTTACAAAGTAAACCTTTGTCTTTATTTCCTTAATGATCTGGCAGTTTCTGTTGGACTTTGTTTATAATCGTGAGAACCAATATCCATAAAGCAACTTATTACGTGACAGTGTTCTAAAAGTTTTATATAAATTACTTTAATCCATTTATAATCTAAAAATCTAATGATGAAATCAGTGATTAGGTCCTTTTTACCATATGGAAAAAGAGTAGTTAAAATCCAGTGTAAGTCTGGCTTAATGGAAGAGTCCAGAATGGAGATTCATGCCCTTATTCTTTTAAACTTCATTACTGCTGTTCAATGACTATAATTTCCTTTATGGTCCATTTGATTGCTAATACTTTTCTTCTCCGCCTATATTAAGGTGCCTTGTCCTGCACCACTGCTGCATTCTAGCTCTTCCACTTCTTCCTTGAATTCTCTCTGGCTCCCGCATCATTGCCTCCAAATCTCATTTCTTCAGTTATTTTCTCCAAAGGTCTTTGAAAAGGCAACCATCAGGGGGAGTGTCATAGTTTTCTTTACATATATATGTATATAGATATAGATGGTATGGCCATGATTTCAGATACCTCCTCCGATTACTGAGGTCAGCTAGGGGAGAAAGAAGTAAATTGATGCTTCTTGTAAGGACTTGAAGAACTTAAACCTCATTCCCAGGCTCGTGGGTCTGGCAATACTCACTCCATCTAAGTACCACATTTTCTTCCATCTCTTTGTTTCCTTAGGCTGGAAATGAAAACAGCCATTAAAAATAAGAGCACATGAGTCAGTTTTGAATCTCAATGTGGTAATTACAGTTTCCATCTCAGTTGGTATAGTTCCTCCCAGTGTACTGAGCCCCATATCACACCCCCCCCTTGTTGTCAATTTTATACCAAGACCTTAACTTGTGTTTTCCAAACCTCTAAGATTAAACACTAAATCAATTGCCAAACCAATAAATAAATAAATAAATAAATGACAAGGAAGAAAACACTTCAATTTGAAAACCTGATTCTTGGGACATGCCCTTTTTCTGATTTAGATTTTAACTAAATCTTTATGTTGATATTAGAAATGTCAGTTACTGTTCCACATTTTTGAAGGTGGAGCTTCTGGGCTTCATGGTGTCTTCACTGTGAAGAATTTTGCTTGTACTCTTATAGAGGCTATTCCTTGAGTTGTATTTTCTCTTTTCCAAGTTCCTGAGGCTTATGACCTAGTAAGCTGATCTCAAAAGAGTCATCTACAATCCATTAATTGATTGTCCCCTTTTAGAGCAGATTGATCCTCTTTTAGTTCTGCTCAGTCCCCGAATCAACCACTGAGTCCTTGACTGAGCAATCCCACTGGCTTAAAGCTCTGAAGGTCCCCGCCAGTGAATCAGCTGCCTTCAACTGACCTAACATTGCCCTATTAATACAGATCATATGCTATTAGCAAGAGAACTTTGTGTCCTACTGGGGGAGAAGCAGGAGGCAGGAGACTTGACCCTTTCAGTCACTTCACTTTGCCTACTTTATTTCCATTTTCTAAGATTTGATTTCTTTATTGTTAGATTAGATTATTTCTAAAATTCACTTTCCTGCTAATATTTCTATAATTCGGTTACCACTGTATCCTGTGAGCTAGGTTTTTTTTTTTTTTTTTTTTTTTGCGGTACGCGGGGCTCTCACTGCTGTGGCCTCTCCCGTTGCGGAGCACAGGCACCGGACGCGCAGGCTCAGCGGCCATGACTCACGGGCCCAGCCGCTCCGTGGCATGTGGGATCTTCCCGGACCGGGGCACGAACCCGTGTCCCCTGCATCGGCAGGCGGACTCTCAACCACTGTGCCACCAGGGAAGCCCCGTGAGCTAGTTTTTGGGTTTTTTTTTCCCGTGAGATAGTTTTATGTGATGAAAATTCTCTTGGTCAGTTTGGGCTGCTCTAACAAAAATACCATAGTCTTGGAAGTCCAAGATCAAGGCAGTGGCAGATCCAGTGTCTGGACAGAGACAGAGAGAGAGAAGACAGAGAGAGCAAGAGAGTGGGCCTTTTCTTATAAGGGCTCTAAGTCCAACATGAGGGATCTACCTTCATGACCTAATTACCTCCCAAAGCCTCCATCTCCAAATATCATCACATTGGGGATTAGGGTTTCAACACATGAATTTTAGGAGACACAAACATTCAGTCCATTGCAGAAATGAAGATATTTGCATGCATGGTATGATTTGTGGAATTCTAGGAAGGCCATTTAGCACACTTAAAAATCCTATACCATTAGGTATCCATTCCTTTGTGGTAGGATATTACCTCTCAGATATAACACCTTTTAAAATCCAGTATGTTTGGAAAGGCAAATCAAAAAACTAGTATGTGAGGTAGTATAGTGTAGTGCTTAGAAGCAGGCTCTTGTGTCAAGCTATCTGAGTTCATACCCTTATTGGTATATGACCTTTGGCAATTAATTCACCCTTCTGTGCTTTCTGTGCTATAGTCTCCTCATCTACAAGCTGGAGATGATAATAATACTCACCTCAGAGGTTTTTGTGAGGTTTCAATGAAATATGTAACATGCTTAGAAGAACAGTATCTTGCTATATGTGTTAGCAATTATTATCCTTCATTTGTATAAATCAGCCTATTATACTGATGTCCTTTTGACAGAAAGTTGATATCAGGTCACAGAGAAATTGAAGTTTTATTTGGGAAACTGGGAGGGGATACCTTGGGTACATGAGGCACTTTGAGGAATAGTCTGCCTTACTGAGGTGTTATACTTGGTGGCATAAAGCCACTAAGTGCCTGGGTGTCTGAGGGAAATACAAGAGAGATAAAGGGGGATAGATTTGCTCTGGTCATAACCAGCATGTCTAGTAACTGATAGAATTAATCAGCTGGTATACTGAGCAAGTCATGTGATATACACCTGCAAATGAATTTGGAATTCAGTACTTGCTTAACTTTTTTGTGTCTCATAGTTCTATCCCTTGTAATATTCAGGTAATGTTAGGTCTCTGAACCATGGAAAAATATAAAATAAAGTGGTTTTGTTTGCTAAATGCCCTTGCCTCTTTCTTTTAGATTACATGAAGCAGACGACATTTGAAGTCCAAGCCTTTTTAGAAGCTGTGCAGTTCTTCCGACAAGAGAAGGGACACTATGGCTCGTGGGAAATGATCACTGGGGATGAAGTCCAGGTAACATGGGGCTCAGAATTTTGGATCCTATTCTCCATCTGAGTGGTAGGAGGTCAGGGTCATAATAAGCAAATTTTAAAAGTTGCAAGCATGGAGGATGTGGTTCCAAAGGCCATTTCTTTCATTGTCTAGAAGCATTTGGTCAGCAAACTATTGGACACCTTCTCTAAAGACCTCCAGACCAGGCACTAAATAGGGCAGCCCAAAAGACTGCAACTGCAATGGAAGAGCTACTTCCAGTTTCCTTCTGGAAAATGCATATTCTCTCAAATGACCTTGTGCTTCCAGACTAGAAGCAAATGTGAGCAGTGTGGCATAGTGCAAAGTGTGTGGTGGGGCTTTAGGTCAGAAGACTTGGGTTAAAGCCTGCCAACCTTATTTAACCTCTTTTAGTCTCAGGTTACTCCTCTGAAAAAAATAGGAATGACAATGTTTGTGTGGCAGGGTTGTGAGAATTAAATGAGATGTTGTTGGAAAAGTATTTGGCCAATAGCTGTCTTTATCTATGGAATGATTTATAAATGAAGTAATTAAAGGAAACAAATTTTGAAAGCATTAGATAGGTTTCTATATGTTTCAGTTACCTTTTCTGGCACTCTGTTCCCTGTGGTCCAGTATAATTTCCCAAGACGCTGATTAAATGTCAGTCATAGGCTAAGTGTCTTGGTTGGTTTAGTACCAGGCACTTTGTTGCAAATCTTCAAGGAGTCTGTCTTTCATGATGTGATCTCATCCTCCATAAGGACACCAATCACACAGCTGATTCAGCCAGGAAGAGGAGGCTGGGTATGGGCATTATTTAATTAAAGGCATACAGGGTCCAAGAATGCTATTCTTTAATTTCCCCTCATATCCCAGAATAACAAGTGTGAAATATGTTATTAGGGAACAATATTTGGAAGATGCCAGATGGTGTCTTGCCTTTGTATGGTCATTAAACATCTAAAGCCAAAAACATTTTCTCATGGTAGTGGGCTGTTCTTTACTGTTTTACCATATGACTCAGAATCTTCTCCTCCTCCTTCTCCCCCTTCTTTTTCTTCTTCCTTTTTCTTTTTTTTTTTTTTAACATCTTTATTGGAGTATAATTGCTTT
>RJWK010025291.1:0-11717 GCA_004363435.1 Platanista minor
GTGGCCTCTCCCGTTGCGGAGCACAGGCTCTGGACGCGCAGGCTCAGCGGCCATGGCTCACGGGCCCAGCCGCTCCGCGGCATGTGGGATCTTCCCGGACCAGGGCACGAACCCGTGTCCCCTGCATCGGCAGACGGACTCCCAACCACTGCGCCACCAGGGAAGCCCTGAAATGTGTATATCTTAATAAATGTTCCATGTGCATTTATTTGAACACAACGTGTTGTTCTGCACTTGTTGATGAAGTTTTCTGTAAATGTCAACGAGGTCGAGTTGGCTGATACCGTTCTTCGTGTCTTGTATATTCTGGTTGATTTTGTCGGTACTCGCTATCAACTAATAAGGAGTGTTGAAATCCCCAACTATAATTGTGGATTTGTCTCTTACTCCTTTCAGTTCTCACAGTTTTTGCTTCATATATTTTATAGCTCTGTTATCATGTGAAGACATTTAGGATTGTTAGATTTTCTTGATGAATTGAGTCCTTTATCATTATATGATGTCTGTCTTTATTGCTGATAGTTCCAAAGTGTCTGATAGTAGACACTCCAGCTTTCTTTTGATTAGTGTTTGCATGGTATATATTTTTCCATTTATATTAGTTTTCTATTGTTACCACAAACTTTAGTGACTTTAAGCAACAACCATTTATTAGCGCACAGTCCTGTAGGTTGGAAGCTGTGCCCAGATCTCACAGCCTGAAATAACGTCATCTCTTCTACATTCCTGCCCAGAAGCTCATTCAGGTTTCAGGGAGCATTCATTCCCTGAGGCGTAGGACCGAGATCCTGGTTGTCTTGCTTGCTGTTAATGTCTTTAAGCTTCTAGAAGCTCCTCTCAGGTTCTTGCCACATGGCCCCTCTGTCTCAGCATTGGAGATCCTCCCTCACGTGGAATCCCTCTCATGCTTCATATCTCTCTGACGTCCCCTTCTGCCACCAGATGGAGAAAATTCTGCTTTTAAAGAGCTCATGTGATTCGGTCAGAAGCACCTGGATAATTTTCCTGTCCTGACTGTGCCATATTAACATAACCCAGTCATGGGTGTGAAGATCATCATATTCACAGTCCTGGGGATTACACAGGGCTTGTACACAGGGGAGTTGGAGATACTGAGGGCCAACCTAGAAGTCTGCTTACCACATCATTCTTTTTAATTTATCTTTGTCTTTAAATTGAGCTTCTTATAGATAGCATATATAATCATTCTTTTTTATCCAATCTTATAGTCTTTATCTTTTCATTGGTGTGTTTTGGCCATTTACACATAATTAATTACCAGTGTGGTTGAACTAAAATCTACCATCTTTTTTTTTTGTTTCCTATTTCTGCTGTCTGTTCTTTGTTCTCTTCCCCCTCTGTTACCAGGGATTTTTTTTTATTTTTTGGGTATTTAAAATTTCATTTTCTCTCCACTATTGGTTTATCATTTATATCTCTCTATAATTTTTTTAGTGATTGCCCTAGGATTTACAGTATACATCTTTAATTAATCATAGACTACCTTCAAGAATAGTATACTGCCTCATGTATAATGTAAGAACTTTCAGTAGTACACTGCAATTTCTCTCTTCCATGTTTTGTGCTTTTGTTGTCACACTTTTTACTTTTACTTACGTTGTAAGTCTACACTACATTTCTATTGTTTTATTTTAGACACTTTAGAGCAATTTAAAATAAGGGAGAGAATACATTGTATTTTGTATTTTGTAAATATGTAAATTATAACACATATAAATATGTGTGTAACATATAACTCATATTATGTATAAGGTACATTATATTTACCTTCATTTTAATCATCTCTGGCAATCTTCATTTCTTTATGTAGATCCATGTTTCTCTGGTATCATATCCCTTCTTCTTGAAGAACTTCCTTTAATATTTCTTACAGTGTAGGTTGGCTATTATGAATTCTCTTAGCTTTTGTTTGTCATTTTCAGTGGATATAGAATTACAGGTTCGCAATTATTTCTTATATTTTAAAAAATATTTATTTTATTTACTTATTTACTTGGCTGTGCTGGGTCTCAGTTGTGGCAGGTGGACTCCTTAGTTGCGGCTCACCGGCTCCTTAGTTGCGGCATGCGAACTCTTAGTTGTGGCATGCATGTGGGATCTAGTTCCCTCACCAGGGATTGAACCCAAGCCCCCTGCATTGGGAGCTCGGAGTCTTAACCACTGTGCCACCAGGGAAGTCCCCACAATTATTTCTTCTTTTTCTTTTTTTTTTTTTTTTTTTTTTTTTTTTTTTTTTTTTTTTTTTTTTTTTTTTAGTGTGGTATGTGGGCCTCTCACTGCTGTGGCCTCTCCCGATGCGGAGCACAGGCTCCGGACGCGCAGGCTCAGCGGCCATGGCTCACGGGCCCAGACGCTCCGCGGCACGTGGGATCTTCCCGGACTGGGGCACAAACCTGCGTCCCCTGCATCGGCAGGCGGACTCTCAACCACTGCGCCACCAGGGAAGCCCCCCACAATTATTTCTTTCAGCACTTTACACAGGCACTCTTCTTCTTTTGTGAGGCTGTTAGTACGCAGGATCAAGTCAGTCTGGTTAGGAATTGAGCTGGATTTGGATCTCTGTTTCCTACCTTATGTTATTGTTGGAAATTTTTCATCCATTATCTCTTCATATGTTTCTTCTGCCTCATTTTCTTCCTCTTTTCCTTCTGGGATTCCAGTTACACCTGGTTTAGACTGATATTGTCCCACAGCTTTTGGATTCTGTGTTTTGTGTCTTTTACTCTTATTTTTCTTTTCATGTATTAGTTTGAGTAATTTGTATTGGATAATATATATTGACCTTTCTTCCACTTCACTAATTCTTTCCTTGACCATTAAATATTATGATGAGTCCATTCTGCTTATGGGCTACTATATTTCTATTTTTATTTTTATCATTTCCATTTGACTTTCACAGTTTCCACCTCTGCTGGAGCTCCTTATCAGTTCATGCATTTTTCCTACTTTTTCCACTAGCACCTTTAACATAATAGTCACAGTTACTTTATTTAAATCCGCTGTCTAATAGTTCTAACATCCACGTCATCGCTGAGTCTGTTTCTGTTGATTGCTTTGTCCTTCCACAGTGTGTTGTTTTTCACTTTTCTTTTGTGTGTGTGTTAGACACATTTGATTAAATGTTAGACATCATGAGTGAGACAGTAAAAACTGAGGGAAATGGTATTTATGCTTAGAAATGGGCATGATTCTTCTGCCTGGCTGTTGGAGTGGGAATTGAGTCAGTCTAGTTAGCAGTTAAGCTTACTTTGGATTTTGTTATTGCTTTGGTTCCCTTCAGTTCACCACCAGCCTCTATTGTTACCATGTGCATCTTCCTGTATTTCTGTGCTTCAAAGGATATCTCTCTCCATGCTCTTGCACTCTCCCAGTTGTAGATACCTATTGATTTCCACTTGGTGCTTGGTGGTTTGGGGAAGGGAGGGTATTCTCTATTATCCTGGTCCAGCTTTGGTCCCTGTGGCCATGGGTCTTGGGGGTGGGCTTTCTCAGTGATCCTGTTGGTCCCATCAGGGTAGAGGATTTTTTTTTCTTTTACCCTTCCACCAGCCCAAATGTGTCCTCACACGTGCCCTGTAGGAGACAGGATTCGCTGATCTACTGCCAGCCCCTTGAGGCTTTTGTTCTTCGGAGAAGGAAGGGCCAGGCTGGGCATTATTCATTTTTGGGTGGGCGGGCAGTATTGGCTGCTCCCCTCCTTCTGGCCTGTATCACTGAGGGAGGCTTTCTCCAGCTTCCTGCTCTGGACACAGTCTTTGTCACGCGCATACTTAGTGGGGGATTGTTGAGAAGAACCTGCACATTGGGGCAAATTCTCCTTGTGTCTGTGGCTCCCAGAGATTTTTGTACTCTCATGCTAGCCTACTTGGCTTTCAGCAGTTGATGAACAAGTTTAGCTAAATTCTTCTTACCTGTTTGTATGTGCCCAGCACCTCGTCTTCCTGTGCCCTCTCTCAAGTGAGCATATGTTCATATCCATTTTCTCCTCTGAGGGGTCTCTCTTTACTTAGATTTTATTCTCTTCGGTGCCCTGTGACCTCAGCTCTCTGATGACTTGAGAAAGTTATGATGGTTCTACTTTATCTGACTCTTTCTTGTTGGGATGAGTATAATGTTCTTTCCAACTTTCAACATCCTAGGGGGAAGCCTAAACCTCCTTGATCTTCTTCTGGTCGTCACGCACAAAAAAAACAGATGCCAGGCCCACCAGATACCAGGCTCTGTGCCAAGTGAGGGGAAATCAAACTTTGTTTGGGGGAATTCCCTCTCCTAGTATTGTACTTAGTCTTGCTAGGAGGGTAATTCCAAAGCATATTACCTAAGGTTTCCCAGTGGGAGGCTTTGCTTGTAATTTGAACCTTAAGTGAGCATCTCACAGTTGGAAAGAAAGATCGGAGGTGAGCAGCATCCTGCCAGACTCTCTTCCTCTGGCCTGAGGCTGGCATCCTCATCTCTCTGCTCTCGGTGCGTTTGTTGCCTCTCCATGCAAATCTGGTTCTCCAGGTTCATGTTAATTTGGGGGGCTTCTGTTAGCTTTCCAGTAAATTCCTTCATGCTTAAGTTTACTAGAGTTATCAGTCGCTGTCACTTACATCCAAGGATTTTTGCCTCAGGAAATATATAGGCTAGAAGGGAAAACACAGTACTCAGAAAACAACTGAAGTACCAAATGCAGAGCAAAACAGTACGGCCAAGATTGGACAGGCCAGGGGTCAGCAAAATTGCTCATGGAAGACCAGATAGTAGATGTCATTGTCTTGCAGTCATATGGTCTCTGTGGCAACTACTCAACTCTGCCATCATAGCACAGAAGTAGCCACGGACAGTATGTAAACAAGTGAGAGCAGCTGTCCCAGTAAAGCTCGTTACAGATACTGGCTGCTATAGGTTGCCAACCCACGGTACAGGCTGCCTTGTATATTCAGAGGAAGAATGGAGCTGCTCTGTGTGTCTACTGTGGTTTTTGGCCAAGGCCAGAGTTTCGAGTTTCAAGATCCTTATACCTGGCAACTGACTGACCAACGTAATTCTTTTTGCCCATCCTTCTCTTGCAGAAGCAAAACCAGCCCCAGAAATATTTGAAAATGAAGTCATGGCTCTGCTGAGAGACTTTGCTAAGAACAGACACAGAGAGCAGCGACTGCGGGCCCCAGATCTCGAATACCTCTTTGAAGAGCCACACTGAACTGAGCGCCACTGCCTGCCTGGCCTCGGTCTGCGGATGCTCACTGCTTATGATGGGTATTGGCCTTGATGTCCTGCTTCTCTTTAGACACTCAGCCCACCCAGACCGTTGGTCCTGCCTCCGATGATGGACCCGCCTCTCTCCTGAGGACATGTAAAAGTTCAGTGTATCTCATTCTAAGACCTTGTGGTTCCGTTCTAAGCCTCAAAGCGGTTTGTCTAAGTTACCGGTGTTCGGGCCCGACTTTTCTCTGGCTCCACAGGAGGGCACTGTAGGGGAAGCGATTGTGCCAGCTCGTTGCTTCAGCCAGAAGTGAGCTCAGTGCAGAGGGGCAGCCAGCTCTTCGTGCTGTGTGGAAAGCTCCCCGGGTGACCCAGGGCTTTGTTCCAGTGAAATTCCCCCTTCCAACCTGGGATGGTTCTTTCTGCCAAGGGAAGCTGATCCAGTCCCCCTGAGCGGAATCTTTCAAAGGCCCAGCAGGCAGAATGAGGGCAGTGGGCAGGAATGGTGTGGGTGTGCTACTTCAGAGTCAGCACCCTCATCAGATTTTCTCTAAAACGCTCACTTCGTAAATTGAACGATAATCGAATATTAAAGAGTATTTTAAAAAGGAAAATCACAACTCCCCAGCCCTCACATGATTATTTTAGTTTTGTCTCTTCTCATGTAATCCACAGGCATATGTTTATAGAGCTTTACAAGGTCACAGTCGTAGGTTTTATCTTCATGCAGCACTATAGCAAACATTTTCTGTATTTCTACAGTCTCCGCGATCGTTTTAGTTGACACATTCCTCCAGTGAGACTACCCTCCTGGCAATGTCGAAATCTTCTAGTCCTAGAGCTAAATACTTTCAGCTAATTCATCCTGACATATTATTTCTTATGCGTTATGTGGTACTGGTCCACGGCCTGTTAGGAACCGGGCCACACGGCAGCAGGTGAGCGGCGGGTGAGTGAGCAAAGCTTCATCTGCCGCTCCCCATCGCTTGCATTACCGCCTGAACCATGGCCCCCTCCCCCGCACCATCTGTGGAAAAATTGTCTTCCATGAAACTGGTCCCTGGTGCCATAAAGGTTGGGGACCGCTGACACAGGGAACAGGAAGCTGCCAGGTGCTTCCCAAAGTAAGCACTCGGTCACCCACAGTAGCTCTCATAAAGTGAGGGTAGGAACTGGTTACAAGTCAGATCCTGACTCTGCTGCTTACTGTCTGGATAAATGAATTGCCTTGAGCCTCGATTTCCTCATCTATAAAATGGGGATGATGACGCTCCCTGTCTTAACTATTTGTGAAGGTCAGACGTGAAGAGATAAAAGCACACGGAGCTCTTCTGTGGTCCCCAGCACGCAGTAAGCTCTCGGTAGATATTAGGTGTCAGCGTTAGGTCATGGCCTCAGCCTGAGATTTAGGAGCTGTCTCCTAACACAGATGGCCTGCCATGTCAGTGAGGTCACCAGAACTTCATGCAAGGCAGAGTCCTGCAGGTAGGAAAGCCAGACCTGTTAAGGAACCATGGGATGTCTTACCAGCCAGTAAAGACTGGAGAGAAAACAGACCCTGGCGTCAAGGACTTCGATGGAAAAATCTGTAGCACTGTCACCTAGGCAAGGAATGGGAGTGAGAAATGGGGGGCAGAAGCAGGCATCGATTGCCCTAGGAGCTCACCACAGACTCTGGCCAATCTCTCGGGCCTCATTTGATGTACTGTGTGGAGAATGTTAAACAGAGTTTATGTAGAGAGATGTCTGGACTGTCAGAAGTGCACAGGAGTTGGGCAGTGACTTACGCATCTGTCCTAGACTCTTATGCAACAAATCCCAGCAGCCAAGTATGCAGCTTGGGCTTTATCCCCTGGGGGTTTGATCTCTCTCCTAACCCTGATTTTGTCTTATTTAACATAACGTTCAGCTGCTGCCACTTTGACCTGGGAATGGCATGCTTCTAAAGGAGATGTTTTCTTCCCAGGCTGCTGTCTTATGTCATCTCTGAAAGTGAAGGATCTTGCTTAACTTCAGCTGCTCAGTGTCAGACCAGGGTTTTCCCTTTATTAGGTAGTAAGTAAAACTAGGCCAGCCACAGGACATTTTTTAAAAATTAATAAACATATTGCAAGGGCCAGCATCCCTGCAAGGATCTGTGATGAACAAAGCTGGACTTATTCCTCTCCCTGGGACACATCACTGCTCACTGACCTCATTCAGAGCCTCTGTGGCGCACACAGGCGTCTGGCCCTGCCCTGTGCCAGCTGAAGTCGCACAAGGCCTGTTGCACAGGCTCCCACATCAGATGTCAAACGGGGCAGTAAAAGCTGTCCTCTCTCCATCATTTCCTCTCTTAATCATTTTAAGTCTTCAGAATCCATAAGCCAAATCCCTTTTGCCCGACCCTGAGCCTTAGATGGGGCATATCTGTCGGGGTCATCGCAGAGGCACCTCTGACTGGTGTTGGCCATCGTCTGGAGGTCATCTGCTCTGTCTCTTCAGCTCAGTGAGGGTGGCACTGACCCAAACCTTGTTCATATTTTTAAACATCCCCAGGGAAAGATTCCACTGGGGGAGTAGAGAGTCTTACTTTTATCTTTCCATCCATCTGGCTATCGTGGCTAGACAGGAAGTTTCCATGATGGGGAAGTTCACGCAGCCTTAAGTGGCAAGCAGGGCTGGGAGACCTGCGCTGACAGCATCTTATTGGTACAGCCCGTCGTATCTGAGGACAGAGGACTTGCCATCCTGCAGCTGTCAAGCTGAGGGTGCTGATCAGCTCCCAGTTAAGCCACCTTGTTCGGTTTCCCAGTGCACCCTCTGGCATTGAGTACCGGCGTTGGGCTCTTCCCTAGTCAGGTGACAGGGCATTGGTAAGACAGGTGACCTGAGGCAAGGAGTGGAGTGCTCCTTTGCCTTTAAGAAACAAATGTCTGTCAGCAGTTGGATATTTCAGGGCGGATGGTGGAAAAGTTGAAGCTATCCAAGATAAGTAACATCAGGCGTCCGAGGAGAAGACGTGCAGGGGAGAAATCTACCTCCTCGTAACCTGAGAGTAGTCTTTTGCTCAGTCCCAGGTCTCGCCTGAATCCAGATACTCCTGCCAAGGAGGAGAATATTCTCCTTAAAACGACGATGTGAACACATTTTACCTAACTACACATCACAGCATGTAGAGTTCAAAAAGCAGATTATGATGTTAAGATGTACATTTTGTTTCGCGGGTGGATTTCAGTTAGTTAGTATGTGGTGAAATATTCACATTTGGGGATGCCCTGGGACACGTGTTGGAGAAATAGAGCAGAGCAGCTGCTTGGGGGTCAGGCCTAAGGCAGAGTCCTGGCTCTCCCATTGGTCAGTTGGGTTGGTCACGTTTAACCTCTCCACGCTTCTGTGTCTCATCTGTAGAAAGGAAAGTCAAAGAACCACCTCACGTGTGGGTGTAAGGACTAAATAAGTCACCTGTGTGAAGTGCTCAGCACAGTATCTGGCACCTGAGTGACACTCGTAAGTAATCACGGCTAATGGTGGCGTTGGCCGAAGGCACCCCTTGCACCGCTAAGAGCATTCCTCGAATGACGTCACTCAGGCCTCACAACAGGGATATGAGACAGGCACAACTCTCATTCCCTTGGCCAGGTGAGGAAAGTGAGGCCCGGTGAGATGAAGCTGCTTGCCGGAAGCCACAGGCGGGAAGCGTGGGAGCTGGAATTGGAAGCCAGGCAGTGGGCCTCCAGGGCCTGTGCACCGAGGCCCCGTCTGCTACCTCGAAACACGTAACTGTCGTCCCTACTCTTCCGCTCCTGACTCCTCACCTGCCTCTTGCCTTGGTCCATGGAGGACTGCTGTGCAGAGTCCTTCGCGGAGACCCCCTCTCGGTTCCCTGTAGGCTCCCCCCTCCCCTTTGGGCCCTGACTCTTGTAGAGATGATATCACAGCCTCAGCAGTTCCAGCCTGAGCACCTGAGCCCTCCAAGCAGGACAGGTGCGACCTAGCTCTCCAGGTGATGGTCTGGAGTTCAGAGAGACTGCCTTTGGATTTTCAGGGGGCCAGGGGCAGGGCTTGATCTCTGCCCTGCTTCAAGGCTTTCTTCCTTACCCTGAGCAGCAGAGATGAGGATGGAAGCTTTCTGGGTCTTGCTGTCACTATCTGTCTTTTCCTTCCAAGCCACAGGCTGTCTCAGAGCTGGATGTGGCTGGTCAGAAGTACTATGTGAACCCCATTCCAGGGCCCCCAGCTGAGTTGTCCAACATCTATTGCACCCACTGGCTCCGGCACTTTTGCTGACAAGCCACTGCTGGTTGCTCCTAAGAGCACAGGCTCTCCCCTCCTCCCCTGTCTCTCTTTGCTCCCACCCACCCCTAAGCAGAGTCATGCAGAGGTGAGAAGGTTATAGTAGATGTTATACTAGATGCTGTGTTTCCTGCGCAAATAGAAAGGGCAGTGGGCTTGGTCCAAATAGGAAGAGTGATGCTCAGAAATCTAATTAGAAGGTTATGCTATAATGGTCTTCACTAGATGCTGGGGATCAGAGAAGGATTTTTTTCTTTTTTTGGCCATGCTATAAAGCCTGCGGGATCTTAGTTCCCCGACCAGGGTTCGAACCCATGTCCCCTGCAGTGGAAGCGTGGAGTCACCGGACTGCCAGGGAAGTCCCTATAATTTCACTCGCTATTTCACTGATTCACAAGCAGAGGTTGTCAGCCCTAACTCCATGTGCTAGGCCTAGTGCCAGGCCCAGGAGACAGGTGAATGAGATGCAGCCCATGCTCCGGAGGACCTTTGAAGGAGGGATAAGTGAACAGAAGAGAAGTGAGGATTGGTCCCTGTGTCTCAGGCACTGACTCAACTGGGCACAGGCCGTGGGACATCCAGCCTCATGTGACGGGCGCACCTCCACACCAGGCCGTGGAGCTCTGAGACACCTACTTTTAATATCCTAGAAGTAGCTTCCCTTGTTCTGAATTCACTCTCACCGATCAATTTTTATGAGGATCTGGCAGACTCCTAGCCCTTGTAGCCACTTCCTTTGCTGTGATTTTGGCAGGGCCCTCCCCTCTGACCCTGGGGTCAGCCAGGGCCTTGCTTGGCCAACGGATGTCGGTTATCATGAAGTAAGCAGGGCCTTGAAAAGCACTGGCACGATTGGGCTTGCTGGAGCTCTTGTACCTCTTCTGCCACCACCTGCAAGCCTGCCCAGCTTAGCTTTCCAGAGGATGAGAGTCATGTGTCCAAGTCATCCCTTTCCCCTTAGCCAAAGTCAGCTGGTAGGTAAGTGAGACTAGTCAAGACCAGAAGAGCTACCCAGCCAAGCCCAGTCCAAATTGCAAACCCAAAGACCCTTAAGCTAAATAAATTCTTATTATTTTAAGCCACCAAGTTTGGGGGTGATTTGTTATGCAGCATTATAGCTGCATACAGTTACCAACAGTATTATAGCTGTTGGTAACTGATAACAGATGGTAATTGGGCTTCCAGTGTAGATTTGCTTATAGAGAAAAAAAGAATCACCAACTGACCAGCATGAGTGAGTATCCTGTCCCCTGGGCAGGTGAACTTTTCACTATAATACTTTTTAAAAGGAGGCTGCTTAGTATATCAGACTCTTGTGAACTTAGTATCAGTCTCATACGAACACATGTAATTCCTCCTCGACTGTTTGAGCAGCCAACATGTACCGAGTGCTTTTTCTAGACCACACATTGGGCTAACACAATAACTACATTGACTCACTCAGTTCCTATGACAGCCCTATGAAGTAGGTTGTACTGTTATCTTCGTTTTGCCAATGAGGAAACGGGCCCAGAGGAACTGAGTTACTCGCCCGTGGTGACATTGGCTTAGCACTTGTGCAGAAGTGATCAAAGTGACGTAGGACCCTTGAAAAGTAGGAGTTCTGTGTTCTGCACTAGCAAAACACTGGGTAAAGCTAATGCCTCCTCCGACTGGGGAGCAGTGCTTTCAAGCTGGCATGTGTTTTCCAAGCTGGCAGCCCACAAGGAAGAGGCTGGAAAGCAGAAAACCGGTCATCCCTGTTGGCTACTACTGGCTGCATTTGGTGAGGATTTAGAAGGACAAGATGAGCTCAGCAAAGAAGTACCTGGTGTTCAAGTAGGAATGAAAGGAAATAGAATCCAGAAGTCTTGGGCCTTCCAGGGTTAAAAACCTATACGCTAAATAGAAAAAGATGAGATATAAGCAATGCTTTGGGCAACAAAGGCCCAGTAAGACTTTTGCCTTAGATAAAGTGTCTCAGGACAGGATCAGATTAAAGGCCTGCCTCCTATTTATTGTTCTAAATGTGCCTCAAGATAGACACTGAGGAGGGGAACCAGCAAAACAAGTTAGGCTCAAGAATTAGGTCTAGGGAAAGACTGGGTGAGTGTGGCCACTGGCACGTGAAACCTTTTCCTTTCCTGCTCTTCACAAGTCAACTTCTCCGAGGGGTTGACTACACTCATCTCCACTTCCTTGTCTCCTTTCCTTATCTTATCTTCACCTCTCTAGCTTTCCACCTCATTATTTGA
>RJWK010025291.1:11817-27875 GCA_004363435.1 Platanista minor
TTCTCTCCGTACACCCTCTAGTGATCTCACCCACACCAGGGCATGGACACTTTTTTTTTTTTTTGGCCGTGCTGCACACCTTGCAAGATCTTAGTTCCCGACCAGGAATTGACCCCGGGCCCGTGGCAGTGAAAGTGCCGAATCCTAACCGCTGGACCGCCAGGGCATTCCTGACAATTCTTAAATCTATGTTTCAAACCATACTTTCCTTTGAGCTCCAGCCTGCACATCTAACTGCCAGCTGGACTCCTCCAGTGTGTCTCAAAGGTCCAGCAAACTCAGCACATCCAAAAGGGAACCAGGCTAGTCCCCTTTCCTGACCCACCTCCCAAAACCTCCCTAGTCTTCCTCTGTAGTCTCTCAGTGAAGAGCATCAGTATCCATCCAGTCACTCAAGCTAGGAATTGTTCTGAACCCCTCCGTCTCCCTCCATTTCATCTCCAAGACTGGTGGACTTACCTCCAAAAAAGCCCTTGAATCCATCCACTTCTTCCTGTCTCAGCATCATCACCATGGTCAAAGCTACTCCTATCCTTCAGCTGGACAACTGCTACAGCCATCTGAACCCCCTTTGAATCTCTTCTCTACCTGCAGCCCTGATATCAATGTATTCCAATGCATTGTTCTGACCATGGCTTCCCCCTCCTGAAAACCCTTCAATTTCTCTTAAATAAAAATGAAAACCCTTGGGCTTCCCTGGTGGCGCAGTGGTTGAGAGTCCGCCTGCCGATAAAGGGGACACGGGTTCATGCCCCGGTCCGGGAAGATCCCACATGCCGCGGAGCGGCTGGGCCCATGAGCCATGGCCGCTGAGCCTGCGCGTCCGGAGCCTGTGCTCCGCAATGGGAGAGGCCACGACAGTGAAAGGCCCGCGTACAGCAAAAAAAAAAAAAAAAAAAAAGAAAGAAAACCCTTCACATGACCTTTAAGGTTCCTGCCTGGGATGCCCACATCTTAAACGTCATCTTGGTCCCACTCTCAGTTTCTGTGCTCCAGCTCCTCCTGGGCTCCTTCAGCCTCTCATCCTCTCCACTACCTCTCCCACCACAGGGCCTTTGCACGGTTCCCTCTGCCCAGAGTGCTCTTTCCTCCCTTTCCTTCTTCACTCCTATCCTCTTTCAGATCTCTGCTCAGGTGCCACTTCCTCAGAGAAGCCCTCCCTAACATCTCGATTTTAAATCCATCACTCTCTGATCAATGCCTGTCTCCTCATTGGACTTCAAGTTCCATGAGGACAAGGACTAGATCTATCTTTGTTCACCTGAGATCCGTAGTACCTGGCACATCACTTGGCATGTAGAAGGTGTTCCCAATTATTTAAGAAATGAGTAAAAAAAAAAAAAAAAAAAAAATTGATGTGTCCATCTGATTGCAGAGCTCAAAGCAAACCTTCCCAACAGCAAGAGCTGTGGGTCTGCAGGGGTCAGAGGCCTCTTGGGCCGCCTGCTGTCCTGAGATTTTCTTTTCCCCTTCCCTAGTTGCAATGGTTCAGTGTGCTTGAAGGATTGGTCCCCTTCTTTCCAGGTAGCTGGATGCCCTCGGACCGGGGGGGAAGGGTTTTAACGAACAAGATCTGGCTTTCTCACTGTGGAAAGTGGAGAGAGTTCTTGGTTCTCTGCCCAGGCATCTGGAGGACCTGAGATGCGAAAAGAAGCGAACTCCAAAGCCGAGCATGCTTCAGGAGGTATATGCACCAGAGGGCCCTGGAGCCGGGGCCGCTGGGGTCCATCCTCCCCTGCTGAGTGTGGGCCTCACGTTTCCCACAAGGGAGCAGAAGTAGCTGGGACTCGTGTCTGCGTGGGTGCTCTGTACTTGCTCGCTCTCTGCTTTCTTACTCCCCTTTCAGTGTGGCGGACCTGCTTCGAATCTCCCCCGACCACTCATCCCCACCAAGCACGTATACTCCCTGCCTTGGCTGTATCCTTCAACCTGTTTTCCCAGGTGGCAAAGTTCTCCTCCCTTCCCGGATGCAGGGAGGCGGGTGGCGCTTACTGTGGCCTCCCAAGCCAGGCTTTCCCTGGGTCGTCTCACAACAAGCCTCCTTTCAGAGGAGATCGCATTATCCCATTTCTACACGAGGAAACTGAAACTCAAGAGAGGCTTGCCCTCGGCCACACAGCTGGCAAGCAGCAAAACAGGGTTTAAATCAAGGTTGCCCCAGAACTTGTGTACTTCCCAGCACCCCACTTGTCCCAGACTTACCCTGTTCACTCATTGCCATCGTGAGCTCTGCCGTATCCATGCACCATCTATAATAATATTCACTTGCTAGCTTTCTTAAGTTGAGCCCCTTTTCATTTAAAAAAATTAATTTTATCTTTCTTAACTCCTTTTTTTTTTTTTTTTCTTTTGGCCACGCCACGCAGCTTGCGGGATCTTAGTTCCCCGACTAGCAATTGAACCTGGGCCCTGGCCGTGAAAACTCCAAGTCCTAACCACTGGACCATCAGGGAATTCCCTAGACAAATTAATTTTAAAAGGAAACTTTACATCATCACTGTAAGTGGAAAAAGTCATATCAGTAGTGTCACTTGCCAAAATTAAAAAGGTAACTATAAAAATAAGTACATAAAATGTTATTAAATTTTTCTAAATTATAAAAAATTTCAAACATACAGCAATGTTGAATGAGTTTTACGGTAAGCACCCATATATCCAGCACTTAGATAACCATTAAGTTTTCAGTCTACTTGATTCGCTGCATATCTGTCCATCTTTCTATCCCTATTTCCAACCATTCATCCATCTACTTTTGGATGCATTTCAAAGAAAATTACAGACATCAGAACACTTCCCCTAAATACTTCAGAATGCATATCATTAACGCGACTTTGATATTTTGTATTTAAAGTTTGTTTCTCTTTTGCTGTAAAACGTACGTACAGTGAAATGCACAAATCTTAACTCTGCATTTGCTGAGTTTTGACAAATGCCTGCATCAACCTCCTGTCAAGATGCAGAAATTCCCATCACCCCAGAAAGTTCCCTCATGCTCCATCCCAGTCAGTCCTCACAGCACGCCTCCCCACAGCCCAAGCAACCGTATCTCTGATTTTTTCTCTGCCATAGATTAGTTCTGTCTGTTGTAGAATTTCATATAGATGGAATCATACAGTGTGGACTCTTTTGCATGTGCCTGCTTTCATTCAGCTCAGTGTTTTTGAGGTTCATCCGTGTCATCGCACACACATCAGTATTTGTCTGTGTTTAATACTGAGCATGGGTATTCCGTTGTCTGACTCAGCCACGGTTAGTCCGTCCATTCGCCTATGGATGGACATCTGAGCTGTCTCCAGTATTGGGCTATTATGAATGAAGACACTACAAACAAGTCCTGTGAACACATGTTCTTATTTCTCTTGGTGAACATCTAGAAACAGAATTGCTGGATCATAGGAAGGTATATGACTGGTTTAAAAGTGACTGTCAGGACTTATTGATGTACCATTTTACACTTCCACCAACAACGTATGAGAGATCCAGCTGCTCCACAGCCTTGCCAGCATTTGGTGTTGTCAGTGCCTTAAGTTCTAGCCATTCTGGTAGGTATGTCCTGGTGCCTCACTGTGGTTTTAATTTGCATTTCCTTGACAATGAATGATGTTGGATATTTTTTCACATGCTTATTAGCCGTTCATATATCTTCTTTTGTGGAGTAGAGTATCTGTTCAACTGTTTAGCCCATTTTATTTTAATTTATTTATTTTAAATTTTTATTTATTTTATTTTTTGGCCGAGTTGGGTCTTCGTTGCAGCACATGGGCTTTCTCTAGTTGTGGTGAGCGGGGGCTGCTCTTCATTGTGGTGTGTGTGCTTCTCATTGTGGTGGCTTCACTTGTTGTGGAGCACGGGCTCTAGGCGCGTGTCAGTAGTTTTGGCCTGTGGGCTCTAGAGCGCAGGCTCAGTAGTTGTGGCGCACAGGCTAAGTTGCTCCACGGCGTGTGGGATCTTCCCAGACCAGGTATCGAACCTGTGTTCCCTGCATTGGCAGGCGGATTCTTAACCACTGCGCCACCAGGGAAGTCCTGTTTAGCCCATTTAAAAATTTGGTTCTTGTCATTTTATTACTGAATTGTAGGAGTTCTTTATATGTGCTGCATACAAGTCGTTTGCCAGATGTATGTTTGCAAATCTTTTTACCAAGTCTGTGGCTTGTCTATTCATTTTCTTAACGTGACTTTTGAAGAGCTGAAGTTTTAAACTTTGATGAAGCCCAAGTTATCAGCTTTTTCTTTTATGGTTATTGCTTTCTGTGACCTGTTCCAGAAGCCTTTCCTTATCCCCACGTCATGAACAGATCTTTATATCTTGCATTAATTTTTAGGTATGGTGTGAGGTAAGGCTTGGGGTTCTTTTTTTTTTTTTCCATGTACATATCCAGTTGTTCCAGCATCCTTTATTAAAAAGACTTCTTTTCCCATTGGATTGCTTTGGCATCTTTGTCAAAAATCATGTCTGTGACTGTAAAAACAAACCACAACAATGTTATTAAATTTTAAAAAATTTTAATAAAACGTTTAAATGAAAATTGAGTGCACTTAAAAGTAGTCTAATTGTTACAAAAATTCATGTTTAAAAATAAGTTCCTCACTGAGAAAAATGGAAGTGGTTACACTCATGTATCATCAAAGGATACTTAGTTTAATATCATTTAAATCTAAAATGAAGGTGAAATTCTCCATTAAGACAATGTTCTTTTGAAGCTGTGATATTAACCAACTCTGAGAATGCCAACCACCATATGCATATAGGTGGAGAGTTTGAAAGATTTCAGTTGGCTTCTCCAATACAATTATCTATTGGTTTGTCCCATAAAAAATGGTTGTCAATGTCCAGGCATAATGTTTGCTGTGGTGGCCCCCCACCTGTGCTGTGCACCGGCCATGTGGCAGGAGAGACAAGCCGTCACGTGGTCGGTTTCCTGGTCTGTGTCAGGAAGACAGCCGAGACCATGCTTCTTTTAGCTTTACCCTGAGACTAATAATAGATGTGCTTATCGTGTGAAGCACCCTTCTAATTTAGCTTATTTACGTCTCATAAAGAAAGGTAGAGGCACTCTGACCATCCCACTTTAGCTGGGAAATGGGTGCAAAAAAGTCATGCCACTGGCCAGCCAGCTGGTGAGTGGGGAGGTGGGACAGGACACCGGCAGTCTGCTTCCAGCCAGCCCTCCTCACCCGTGGTATCGCCTTCTCCTAAGAAAGGGCTTTCTTTGGTGTGCTGCTTATGTGTGCTGTTCCCATGACTCAGCAATTTAAGGATATAAGTTGTTAAAAACCTGTCTACATCCCACCTAAAACCTCAGGGAGGGTGCCTGCTTTGGGAACCTTACTGCTCTTTGGGGCCCGCTCCCTGTTTCCTCCCAATCACTGCCTTGCCTCTCGAGGCCTCTACCAGGGGCGCAGCAGCCCAGCACTCTCATCTCATCCTCTCCCACTCTCTGCATCCCCCCGCCTGCTCCAGGCAACTAACCCCAACCCCACGTTATCTGCCTTGCTCTCCAGTTGTAGTAGCACATGAGATTCCACTTAATAAAATGGCCTTTGTCTATGAAAACAAGCCCTCTGATTCAGCTTGAAAGTGATTTCCTCGAGGCATTTCCTCTAAGAACTATCAGAGAGCTAGAAGCAGAGAAGTGACTTACTTAGATCTGTGCTTTAGAGAGAGCGTGGGGACAGGGAAAAGGCTTTCCAAGCAGAGGAGGTGAGACAGCACGTGGCATGTTTGCAGAGTCTTGAAGTGGTCCCACTTGTGAGGCTGGAGCAGAGGGCACCTGGTGGGAGGGTTTAGAAATGAGGCTTGGAAGGGAGGATGGCAGATTTTCTATGCCATGCTAAAACCTTTGGGCTTCTTTCTGAAATAATATAAAACAATAATGTTTTAAAATTATAATGCTTGGGAATTCCCTGGTGGTCCAGTGGTTAGGACTCAGTGCTTTCACTGCTGTGGCCCAGGTTCAGTTCCTGGTTGGGGAACTAAGATCCCACAAGCCATGTGGCGTGGCCAAAAGAAAAAAAATTATAAGTTAGGGTGGGTTAGCTTGCAGGCTTTGGAGTCAGCCAGGCCTGGGGCAAGTGCATGAGTGTGTGTGTGTGTGTGTGTGTGTGTGTGTGTGTGTGTAGCATTTGCCACCCTCCAGGCAGGCAGTGTTCTAAGCAAGCACATTACATGGAATTACATGGAATCAACTGGGATAAGAACCCAGCCAGGTCAACCTCCAATACCCTTGCTCATACTGCTACCCTCCATGGCCCCTGGGGGGCATGGAGAGATTGTTTATTGTTTATGTTAACCCTCGTCTGCTACAAGAGTCCTGGAGGAAGGGACCATATATTACACTCCATTCTTTAGCACAGTGCCTGGCACATCATTGGTGCTCATTAAATGCTCACCAAGTGACTAATTGATCGGATGCATGAAGGTGGAGACTCTTTGTGGAGCTGTCTCTACTGGATGCCAGACCATTCAAGCGTGTGGCCAATGGAGCTTGCTCAGGAGACCCAGCAAGTTAATGGAGAATGTCTGAGTATTCTATGAGGTTCCCTTAATGTCCTAAACTTGCCACACTCTCCAGGCATTTCCTCTCCTTCCTATGCATGCTCTAGCTACAATCTTTCTAATAGAAAGGTGTACTTGTCAGGTTAGGCTAGACTATGATAGGAAATAAACCCCCCAAACCTCAGTGGCTTAACAAAGCAAGGTTTACTCCTCACTTGTGCCAAGTCCAATGTGAACTGGGCATCTCTTCAACACAGCTCCTTCACGTGGTGACCCAGCCATCCAGGCTCTGCCGTCTCAGAGTGTGGTCTCCACAGCTGCCATCGAAGAGGTCGAGAGAGTGGCCAGGACTCCCATCCTCTCAATCCGGAAGCGACACATGTCACTTCTCACAGCCCGTGGGCCGGAGCTCGTCACGTGACCCTGCTGTCTGCAAGGAGCCTGGAAAGGGTCGTTCTCCCAGGGATCTGGGAAGAGAAGAGAATCAGACCTGGCTGAGCCTTAGAAGTCTCTATCCCAGTCTGCCTTTCTGATCTCCAAATACTGCATTTGATTCACTCTTTTTTCTACACACAACACACAGGAATACCCCCTTTCCAAGAAGAAAAACCCAGCCCCTGCCTCCAGCCCAGGGTCCCTTGGATACCCTGAGGCCTCTATATGGGTCTAGATGTGGCCCCTCTTAATCCAGAGATGTATGAGTTTAAAAGACAAGTTACCTCCTCTCCCCACATGCTCAGTATACAAACACAGAGCAGGGGCAGGATAACCACAGTAAAGATGCCATTGGTGAGGGTAGAATGGGAGGCACCAGTAGCCACGGTCTGGAAGCCTGCTGGGCAGACACCATGCAAGTCCCTCCTCCAGGGCAGGGGAGACCCCGTGGCTGCTCTCCTACAAGGAACTCCCTTCACCGGCTCTCTGGGGCGCTTGGCTTGCAGTCGTTGGAGACTCTTCCTTTCCCATTATCCCCCCTTATTGCATCTGAAGCAGGGGTTGTGGGCTCTGCCCTCTTTAAGGGTTGTACAGATTTCTCAGCTCACTTCCTGCCCATAGAAGTGTCAAGTCTTAAATAGTCCCTGGCTTTTTTTGTTAGATTTTAATTTTTAAATTGTATTGTTTTTCTTTTTCTAGCTTTACTGAGAGACAATTGACATAGAACATGTGTAAATTTAAAGTGTACAACATCATGGGGCTTACCTGGTGGCGTAGTGGTTAAGAATCCACCTGCCAGTGCAGGGAACATGTGTTTGAGCCCTGGCCCAGGAAGATCCCACATGCTGCGAAGCAACTAAAGCCAAGCACCCCAACTACTGAGCCTGTGCTCTAGAGCTCACGTGCCACAACCACTGAGCCCGCGTGCCACAGCTACTGAAGCTCGCGTGCCTAAAGCCCATGCTCCACAACAGGAAAAGCCCACTGGAATGAGAAGCCCGCGGACCACAACGAAGAGTAGCCCCCGTTCGCTGCAACCAGAGAAAGCCTGTGCACAGCAACAAAGACCCAACGCAGCCAAAAATTAAAAAAAAAATTGTTTTAATAAATTTTAAAAATAAATAAATAAAAATAAAGTGTACAAAATCATGATTTGATATACGCATATATTGTAAAATGAGTACCACGATAAGGTTAATTAATACATCCATCATCTTACATCGTTACCTTTTGTGTGTACATGGTGAGAACTTTTAAGATCTACTTTCTTAGTCACTTTCAAGTGCACAAAACAGTACTGTTAACTGTAGTCATCATACTGTACATTAGATCCCCAGAAGCTATTCATCTTTTTTCTAAATTTTTAAAAAATTTTTTAAAATTTATTTTATTTATTTTTTGGCTGCGTTGGGTCTTTGTTGATGCTCTTGGGCTTCCTCTAGTTGCTCCGCAGCATGTGGGATCTTCCCGGACCAGGGGGCTCGAACTGGTGTCCCCTGCATTGGCAGGCAGATTCTCAAACACTGCTCCACCAGGGAAGCCCTGTTACTCATCTTATAACTGGAAGTTTGTGCCCTTGGACCATCTTCACTCACTTCCTCCCCACCCTCAGCCCCCACGCCCTGCCTCTGGCAACCACCAATTTACTCTCTCTTTCTATGAGTTTGTTTTTCTTTTCTTTTCTTTCTTTCTTTTTTTTATTTTTTATTTTTTTGGCTGCACTGTGTGGTATGTGGGATCCTAGTTCCCTGACCAGGGTTGGCAGTGAAAACTTGGAGTCCTAACCACTGGACTGCCAGGGAATTCTCGAGTTTGTTTTTCTTAGATTGCATATAAGTGAGACCATAACAGTATTTGCCTTTCTCTGTCTCCCTTATTTCGCTTAGCATCATGCCCTCAGTGTTCACCCATGTTCTTGCAAATGGCAGGACTTCCTTCTTTTTTTTTTTTTTTTTTGCGGTACGCGGGCCTCTCACTGTTGTGGCCTCTCCCGTTGCGGAGCACAGGCTCCGGACGCGCAGGCTCAGCGGCCATGGCTCACGGGCCCAGTCGCTCCGCGGCATGTGGGATCTTCCAGGACCGGGGCACGAACCCATGTCCCATGCATCGGCAGGCGGACCCTCAACCACTGCACCACCAGGGAAGCCCGAGGACTTCCTTCTTTTTTATGGCTGAATAATATTCCACTATATATACACACTTGGGAACACTTGTACATCCTATTGGCTCTGTTTCCCTGGAGAACCCTGACTAATACACAGAATCACATCTAAACTTCTCTTCCCAAAGTCCTCAGATCTTCAGTTCTTTGCTTATGCTGCAGTAGCAAACAAAATCCCAGACCTCCGGGGCTTGAAGCTGCAAGGTTTCTCTATCACATCCCCGTCTGCTGAGGGAAAGCCCATTCTCTGGGGCAGTTGACCTCCAGGAGGTGACTCAGTGATCCAGGCTGCTTCCATCTGTTGGTTCTTCCATCCTGACATTCCTGTCTCCACCCACAGAGAGTAGAAAACTCACAGCCACTGATAACTGCCTCAGACTGAGAGTGGCATTCCTCAATTCCTCATGCAGCACATTGGCCAGAACTGGCCACATGGTCCTTATCCCACTGCAAGGGAGGCTGGGAAATGTACAATAATCATAAGCACTTATTGAGTGCCTTCTCTATGCCAGGCTATGTGCTAAGCACTTAAATATTATCTTTCCGGAGTCCTCAGCCTGTGTGAGTTCTACCGTGACCTCATCATATAGGTAAGGAAACAGGCTTAGAGGAGTTGACTCCCAGAAGACAGATCCCGGAAAAACAGGGCTGGAGAGTCAAACCCAGATCTCTGTGCATCCAGAAGCCGCCCTCTTGACCCCTGTCCTCGCTTTCTTGCTGTTCACTGACGAGAATATCTCTATCCCATTGGAAAACTGAGGTTGTTTTCTTATTCTCGTCTCCATCTCATTCCATCTTCCCCGCACTATTTGTGCCAGAGGCAGAACTCAAACTCCAGTTCCAGAAGTGGCTCAGAAAGGAATAGAGATGTGACCTCGGCTCACCCAAGACATTGGCAACCCTGCCCCTTGTGCGAGATCAACCAGTTCACCCAGAGGAGACAGTAAAAGAACAGAACAGGCAGAAACAGAACAGTCATCAGATATGCTCGGCAGAGTTCTTCTAGGAAACATCTACGGGCGGGAGTGGAAATGAACTACAGGAAGTTACGCTAGCTTGGTGGGAGGTTGGGGGAGAGAGCGCTCAAACCAGCAAGGGGATCATTTCCTTTTAGGAAAGACAGAGACGGAGAGGGATTGGACTTAGGCTGTCAGACTCGGGCTATTTCAGTTCCTGGTGGCAACAGATCAGTGAGCAGAGCCTCCAGGCAAGTTTTAAAGGTGGGAGTTTTAGGACCCCAGTCCCGGGCACCTCTCCTGCCTCATTAAGGCAGCAGCCATCCTAGAGGCCCGAGTCACAGTGCAGAGATGCTGGAAATGGGCAAAATCAATAGTGAAAACTGAAGTCATCCTGGCCTGGCTGCTGGCCTGCTCCCTGGACCCAATGTTTACACCCCTAATAATCACAGCCCCCATCACTCACTGGTCCCACTGTGCAGGTGTCACACTGAGCCCCTTTCTTACAGTTCTCATTTCATTCTCACAACAGCCCAGGGAGCAGGCAGCATCCTGCTGTCACAGGGAGGAAAGCGAGGCCTGGGACATTGTCCTAGATGGAGCCAGGATCTAAACGCAGGTCGGTGAGGCCCTAAAGCCAGGGCTCCTATCCTAACACCACGCCGCTGAGACCCAGGAGCCTCCGGATCCACTTCTCCCAAATTAGCCACCTCAGCCTCAGAACCGCCGAGCCCTTCAGTGGGGCAGCGCCACCACTCAGGGCTGAACCAAGAGGTGGCTGTGCGAATCCAGGCCACCCTGCTACCCCCATGCCACGGACAAGAGGGGCCCATGGGCTTGGCGTTGCTCCAACCAGCCCTTCCTGTCATGACCCCCTTGATGCCATGTTCCAGTTTCAAGTTGCTCCATCCTGGATCACAGAGTGGGGGCACCTGGCCTGGAGGAGGATTGTCAGGTGGGCTTAGAAGAATCTGGGTTCAGAAACAGTGTTCCTGTGGGCAGAATGCAGGGTTTGATGAGCTCTGTTCCTCAAACTCTGTGCCCTCCATAGACACACCTCAGGGTCTGGGCTGGGAGACACTGCCAGTGCTGGTTCAGCTGGCCCCAGAGGGTGAGGCTGAGTGTGGGCTAGGGTGAGGCAGACTCCCCTCCACACTCTCCTGTAACAAGGGTAGGGGCCTGGAAAGAGGGTGGGCTGGGGTCCTGCTGTCTCACAGATGAGGGGGCTGAGGGAGACACAGAGCCAGTCATCATTTTAATATCTGTTTGAGGAAAGAGTTCCAAGACCTTGAGGCCAAATAAACAACACATCTCAAACTAAAAACAAACAAGCCAAACCTCCAGTTCTGGCCTAGTTCCCTCTTTCACAGTCAGCAGGACCAGAGAGTCTGGTTAATTAAGGAAAGTCACACAGCACTATTTGTGCCGGAGGCAGACCTCAAACTCAAGTTCCAGAAGCGGCTCAGAAAGGAGTAGAGATGTGACCTCGGCTCACCCGAGACATTGGCAGCCCTGCCTCTTCCTCTTTCACCTAAATGGACTCAGACCAGGCCTTTCCTGGGGGCAACACCTGATTCCATTCTCCTTCCCCAGCAACCCCTTTACCTCGGGGCCCACCTGAAGCCAGGAAACATTACCCTTTGTGCCTTCCCCAGCCTCCAGCACACGGACTTCAGAAGTATGAGTGTAGTAAGTTCTAGCAATTCCACTTCTGGGTGTGCACCCCTCAAAAATTGAAAGCAGGGACTCAACAAGATACTTATACACCCATGTTAGCAGTATTATTCACAAAAACCAAAAGATAGACACAACTCAAGTGTCCATCTACAGATGAGAGGATAAACAATGTGTGGTATATACATATAATGGACTATTATTCAGCTTTAAAAAAGAAGGAAATTCCGACACCTGCTACAGTATGGATGAACCTTAAGGACATTATGCTAAGTGAAATAAACCAGACACAAAAGGACAAATATTGTACGATTCCTCTGCTCTGCCTAGAGCCGCCAAATTCATAGAGATAGAAAGTCACCTGTGGGTTGCCAAGGGCTGGGGGGAGGGGGGAATGGGGAGTTAGAGAAACTGACGCCCAGAGGTGAGAGGTCCAGAAGTCACACAGCGATGGGGTTAGCACTGGGTCCAGCACCAGGTGAGCAGCCCCTAGGCTCCTGCTTCTTGTGAGCTCCGGGCCCTTGGTCTCCCGAACACTCCTGGCCCAGGCCGGGCCCCTCTGTTCTGGAGAACCTGGTGGCCGGTGGCCGGGCGATCTAGTAGCTCCGCCTTCTCCTCGCGCCCCTCCAGTAGCCCCCCAGCTTTATGAGGGCAGCACCAGTCTATCACCTGCAGTTCTGAGTGATGGCCGCTGGGTGCCGCCACACAGCAAAAAAAAAAAAACACAGGCCACCAGGAGGATCACCGCCGCCTCCCAGAATTCCTCCCAGTCTTTCGTGGGCTCCGAGCCAGGGGTCCCCAGCAATTCAAGAGCTCCCGTCACAACGTTATGGGACAGTTTCAAGCCTTTCACAACCCCGTTTGCCCCTCATCAACTGCGAAAGGGAAAGCCTGGCCACAGCCTCCCTCGAAGCTGCCTCCCCCAGCTAAGCTAGCCCCTCCCCTTTACCCAGTGCTCCAGCCGCAAGGGACCAAGTAGTCTCACCTTTGTTCTCGCCGGGCCTTCCACGTGGAGTGCCCTCCCTCATCTTCGCCTGGTGCAGGCCTACTGCCTGCTAGACACGGTGCAAAGTGTATTTCAAATCCACCAGCAGCCCTGCAACATCGGGGTTGGAGGTGAATCCCGGAAGCCGGGAGTTGCACAGCCAACGAGTGGCAGAAGCGAGTTCTCATCTCAGTCCTCTCAGGGCCCTGAATTGAGCTCTCGCTGGCTACATCACATTGGCGGTGGCTGAGACCCCTGTAGACTGTGGGCTCCCTGAGGGCAGGGCCATGTGGAATTGCTGTTGTTAACCCTTGAGCCCAATCCTTTGCCAAGACCTTTCCCTAATTCTTAGATGGCACTTACCACCTCAGTGTGCCAGCTCAGTGTGCCAGCTACAGCCCCACTGGTAGGCACCATTATCACCCCCACTTTCCAGAAGGGGGAAACCGAGGCACATGTAACACGCACCAAGTCTTTTAGTCATTAAGTGCCAGAGCCAGGGCTGTGCCATCTGGCTTCAGAGTCTGAGTCCTTGCCTGTAACCCTTCCCTGCGATGCAGACACTTCAAGGAGAGCCTCTCTCTCCCTCCGCCCTGGGTGAGCCCCACCTATTCTTCCCTATCTTGTGTTTCCTGAGTGGAGCTCATGGGAGCCTCCGTCATTACACTTGGAGCTCCTGGCTGGAGGGCCGGGCTGTGTCTCTTCAATTCTGTCCCTGCAGCTTCTGACCCCCGAACAGATTCATTCCTCTGGAGCGTGGGTGCCTGCCACACCTCTGCTGGGTCCTGGTCACCTCTGAGTCCAGGGTCTCTCTGTGGGGGTCAGGTGCAGACACAAGCTCCCTCACCAGCAGGCCAGTCACCTCCAGGTGAGTGCGGCAAGGGCATCTCCTGGGCAAGGGGAGCCCCCTTTCCCTTGGCCTCCCCTTCATCCACACCTCATTCTCCCCTAAGAGCAGGGCCGCGCTGGAGCACTGGAGCCGGCTCACATAGCTCCTGAGAGCTGACAGTGAAACTTCCAGGAAATCTGCCAGCTGATTGTTGAACGCAGCCGTTGATAAAACTTCAATGATATAAACTTACATATAACTAAATTATATTTAAAAAGAAGCTAATAAATACTTCAAAGTCATCACCTCCTCATTACATTCCCATATTTTCCTGTCATTTATGCTCTTGGGGTTACTTCCAACTACTGTATCCCTATGGTGGAAGTACTATAATTGTGGTGGGCTGCTGACCTTGTCTACCCAATTCCCTTTTCCGTAACATTGCGTTGGTAGTTTGAAAGCAGCCGTGATGGGCGTGTTTACACCATAGAAATCGACAAATGCTGCAAATCAGGACACTCCTCCCCCCCCAACCCCGCGTGTGCGCGCACGCACACACACACACACACACACACACACACAAAACTGCTCAGTCCCCAGAGATCCAACTGTTAGACATTCACAAGCCTTAGAGCCGACGTGAGACAAATGAGCCCCCACAGAAGGAGCATGGCCTGTGGATGTGGCTCACGGCCATTTAATCCAGACTCTTCCTCTGCCAGCTGTGAGGCCTGGGCCCCACCTTTCCCACTGCAAAATAAAGCTAAGAAGAGCTTTTAAAAACCAAGCATCAACCACCTGCCAGGTGCTGAATCCACTCTTTCATCAAATCTTCCAACAGCCCTAGGAGACAGGTCCAGTGACAACCCTCGATGAAGATGAGGAAATGGGGGCGTTAAGAAGATAAATATCTCATCAAAGGCGACCGATCAAGTTTGAACCACACTCTTCACTGCTGTGGTTTATTGGACCTAGAATAATAGTAGCCAGTTCACAGGGTGGTTTGGGGGATTATGCGAGGTAATGAGTGTGAAAGAGCCTGGTACAGATTTGGCTCTAGTGGAACATAGTCAACATTAATTTACCCAGAGGCTTAAGAGTGGGATCTGGACCCACCCACATTTGAATCTCACCTTTGCTATTTTCTGATTGTGAGATCTCCGGCCAGCCAAGTCACTTTGCTTGCCTGACCCTCCCTTTTTCCTGTGTGAAAAGAGGGATAATAATAGCTACCTGGAAGAGCTATTCAGAAGACTGGAGATAAAAGATGTAACGTGTCTGATGAGAAGTGGGTACTCAATAAATTGGAGTGATTGTTCAGGATTATCTTTTATTTCATGTCACTCAGACAGCAATTCTGCCCGGCTCTGGTGAGGGACACCACAATAGGGGCTGGAGCCATGGAGGCAGTACCTTGCCTGGGCAGCTCCTGGCCTCGCCTCCTGGCCAGGTCAGCCCCTCAGTGGGCCCTGGCTTCAGAAGGGCTTCCAAGGCGTGGGGACACTGTTGCTAGGCACCTGTTGCTAGGCAACGCACTGTTTCTTCTGGCCTGGCCACTTGCCCGAGGGCTCAGGCTCCTGTGGAGCAGCGCCTGCCTCCTGCAGCCTCTTGCCCTACCTCAGAGCCCCTGCGGAGGGCAGGTAAGGGTGGGGCCAGCTGGGTGGTTGGGCCCCAAGAGAGCTGAGCCAACTTCTAGTGGGAGGTGGGCAAGGCCGAGGGACCCTAGGGAGAGACAAGGAGCCTGGGGCTGGGAGTGAGCTTCGCAGCTGGGGTGGCCAAGAGTTCTCAGGGTGGGCGATTGTCTGGCTATTCAGTTCCCAGAAGAGGGCACGTGGGGGTAAAGATCAGGAGCTGAGGAGTCAGATACCCTGGGTCTGAATCCCGGTTCTACTACCTGTTATGAGCTAAACCTTCACCACTTGGAACCTCAGTTTCCCAGCTGTAAAATGTGGGGGGGTTGGTGATAAGGTGTGAGGAAGGTGAGATGAGACACGGGGTACACAAGTATTGATGATTACTAGTCCTTTCTTCAGTTTGGGGTGTGGGTGTCGGTGGAAAGGCACAGACCTGGGGAAGGGCCACTGTGTGGACTTCCATCACCTCCTCTGTGGTCTCCGCAGCCTGGGCCTGGGGCAGGCTCGGGGCCCTTGGGCTGCCAGACCTATGGGGCTCCTTGTGCTTCCTTCCTAGGCCCTCTGGGGGCCCTGCCCTACAGCATCATGATGGGGAAACTCCCCCTGGGGGTTGTCTCCCCTTATGTGAAGATGAGTTCGGGGGGCTGCACAGACCCCCTGAAATTCTACGCCACCAGCTACTGCACAGCCTACGGTGAGGGCACCTTTGTGTAGGAGCCACACCCAGGGCACGGGGCAGGAGTGGAGACACCCTCCTAAACCCCTGGTGCGGGAGGATGCTGGTCCTGCCTGGGAAGCCCTGGTCACTGCTCTGTCGCTCTGCTGACCCTGAGTCCTGTCTGCCCGCTTCCCCTCTGGCAGGTCGGGAAGATTTCAAACCCCGCAT
>RJWK010025292.1:0-27773 GCA_004363435.1 Platanista minor
CATGTGGCTCCTCTCCGCACCCTGAAGCTCTGCCCAGAGCTGGACAGGAAAAGAGAACGGGACTCGGGCTCTGGGTCCTTCGCGAACCTGCCCTCACCCCAGGAAGGCAGGGAGGGAGGGAGGGAGGGAGCTCCAGCTGTGACCCCTCCACGCACCCCAGTTCTCTGACCCGCATGGGCCGGGCCCCACTGGGACCGAGCCTCCTGCTAGAATGTGGCAGTGTCTAATTCTTCTCTCCAGAAAGACTTTGAAAATGGTGACCAAGTTAAACTATACAATCACCTAAACTGGGCAAAGGAAAACGAGGTGAGCCTTAAGAAGGTGGCGTAAGACCTCTATCCCCACATCAGGTACTGTCTGGAGAGGCAAGTCAGGTGACCTCAGGCAGCTTAGAAGTCTACAACTTTATATACCGTCCCCAGGACAGGAAGGAAACCAGCTGCTCTGCGGCAGGAAAGGCCCTGGGTCAGGCAGGAAAAGCCACTCATCTGGGTCATCCCAGGAAGACCTGCTGACCAGAATCCATAGGGTGACCGCAGAGCTACAATTGACAACATTTCTTAGAAAAGAAAACCACTGCGCTCGTACTTACTCAAGGCTAAACACTTTAAAATTATCTCATTTAAACCTTGCAACATCTCTGTAAGAGAGGAACTCTTTGGGACCTCGTTTTACAGGGGGTAAAGGTCAAGGTCGCTAGCCCACGGCAGAGCCAGGTTTACACTCAGGAAGGGTGACCCGGAGCCTGCACTCTTGCCCAGGGCACAGCGCTGCCTCCACGTGGGGGTCTTTGACCCGCGGCACCCAGAGGAGAAGCCAGAGTCAGGGACAGCTAGGCTTGGTAGCGACTGAGGCCTCTGGACAGCAGTGGCTTCAGATCAACTTGTGAAGCAGAAGCCAGTTCGGAGGACCCAGGGCAGTTGCCCAACTTCTGCGGCTCAACAGAGAGCTGGGGTGAGGAAATCAGAACATTCTGGGGTGCAAGCAGGGCACAGAGAACACGCCGACACCATGGGCGGGCAGGGACACCCTGTAAGCCTCCGCCTGCAGTCACCTCCTTGGAGACTCAGGGACCCGGGAGAAAAAGTACAGGGGCCAGACTGGTCCTTTCATCCAGAAGAGCTGGAGGGCTTTACAGACACCCCTTCATTACACGCCCAGGAGGCAAGGGGAGGTGAACTGTGCTTTGGCCAGGACACGGGCCTCAGCAGCTGTCGTGAAGACAGGTCTGGAGGTAGAGGGACGTTGGGCAGTGAGTTTTGGGGAGCAGGTGTTAGACATGGTTTCTCAGCTCAGCCGGGGCTTTGACTTCAAGGGAGGAGCCTGGGGAGGCTGTGCGGGGCACACACTGGTCCCTAGCATCTTTCTTCTGATGTCATCTAGGCATGTGCCAGGCTTCACAACAACAACTTTCCTAAGTTAGGGGACCCAGGACAAGAGCAGGGGTGACCACACTCCTTCTGAAACGCAGGCAACTTGAGCACTGCAAGTGCCAGAGACTTGCCACAGTCATTTTGGAAGGCAAGCGCCTGGGGATTTTTAATCCTTTATTGGCATAACTAGGGATTCTTATCTCCAGGATTAGGTCAAGAAGAGGCTGCTGTATGGAAGGGTGTTCCATTTGGGACAAATCTTAAAGATACGAGGAAGGAGAGCACCATGCAGTTTCCTTTCACAGTTCACAAGTCTTGCTTCTAATTTAGAAGTTGAGAGATAGGCCCACGTCAGAGTTAAGAGGCCCCTGATCTTGGCACCTTGACCTCCTTCCTATCTGGGGACAGGGCGGGGGTGGGTTTCCTGGTGAAACTGTAACACTGTCGTTGTCATTTGCCCTGGACCAGAGCATGCATTTTCACTGTCCTGAAGAGAGCACACATACGGATGATTTTCCGACATTCCACCCCTGAAAACTTTGTGCTGCTACCGCCCAAGGATCCAGACACGGGTCCTCCCTAGATCAGGCCCTTGAACCTACACACATTCCTTTTCTCTGCAGTGCAACCCATGATTAATCAGCAGAATGCAAGGCACCTTGAGGCACAAACCAGAAAGAGGTTAGTAATTTGCAGGTACACTACCCAGTTGCTCAATGCAGTGTGACAGAGTTAACTCCAATGACCAGGTCATCATCACTGCCTCTGTTTCCTGCCTCTCTCCTCTGGCCCCGACTCCTGGAGAAGCCCAGGTCTGCTCCTAGAACTATTCTGTCTGTAGGACTTTGCTTCAGTCTCGGCCAGGCAGCCACTCAGGATGGCGGCGTGGTTCTGGGTTTCCACATCCAGGAATCCCCTTGAACCAGTCCCTCACCTTCCTGAGAACTTCCTCTGCCCCCAGGAATTCTCATCAGCTTTTTAAACCAGTTTACCTCTAGCCCATCCCATTAAAAGAGCTCTCTGTAGCCCTTCACCCCAGATGGGGCCCCGCTAGGATGGATACCCCATGTCTCGGAGAGCAGTCCTCACTTTTCAGCCCTGTCCTTCCCTGTGCTTCCCACACCCACACCAATCAACCGGGCCTGCTCTTGCCTCTACGTGGGTATTGAAGCAGGTACAGGAAATTGTGTGGGGCACGTTTCCTGTGTTCCAGGAGCACGCAGCCCATGGGCTGAGTCTCACACGTAGCCCTCGGCACTACCCCATGGTACACACTGTCCTGGGGGATGAACCCGATGCTTTGGGAGGATTGAGAAAGAGGGATAAATTTAGCCTACGGGGCTGAGGAAGGCTTCCCAGTTGAGCTGGGCTCTGAAGGGTAAGTGGGGTTTCTTCAAGTAGAAAAAAGAACAGGAGACAGGTATAGCTTTTGAAAGGGCAGGACCAGTCCTTTTAAAAAATCATGCTCCTTTTGATAAACGTAGTAAGTTCCCACGTTCACTCTATCACCTGAGATTCCGATGTGCCTTCCTAGTGGGGCCTGCATCTCTCCTTTGAGAATCACTCACTAAAGTGAGAGATAACTATAGATTGTCATTTCTACCATCACAGTGGAACCAGAAAGGGTTCCTCCGTGCATGCACATACACACACACACACACACACACACACACACACACACACACACACCCCTTTTGCACGTTCACACCACTGCTCACCCCTGATTCTTCAGAGAACCTCCCTGGGGTCCCTGCTTGGCCTCGGTGGTAACGTCAGGGGCGTGAGCATGTGAGCGGGAGAGGTCAAGACCTTGGGCTGGACCACAGCCTCCCGAGCCAGGCAGCTTCCTCGTCTTTGCCTGAGAGCTGTGCTGTTCTCAGGGCGCTGACGCTGCATGCTGCTGCATGCCACCCAGCGTGTGAAGACACAGTCCTGCCCTCAGGCCCCGGGGAACCTGAGCTAGAGATAAACTCAGCTCTGGGTGCAAACTCAGCCCGAAAAGAGCAGGCAGGCTGGGCCCTGAGGTCCGAGGCCTCTGTCTCCATGTCTGAGGAAAATGCGAGCTGACTCAGGACCTCTCAGAAGGCAGCTCTCGGGCGGCTGCAGAGTAGAGGATCAGAGGGAGGCGGAATCGGTCAGGACCCGGCGTTACAGCATACAGCACGTCTTGGGAGGGAGGGGGAGGGTGGCCGTGGGTACGCGGGAAACGCGGGCAGAGGCAAGGACTGGGGGAGGAGGTGAGAGGCAGCACGGGCCAGCGAAGAGGGCCACCTACCAAGGCTCCTGCAAACACGGGCACACCTCCCTCCGCCACCCGCCCTGGGGCCCACAGCCCAGCTCTGCTGAGCAGGTGCCCCTGGAGAAGGCTGGAAAGCAAAGGCAGAGAGATGGAAGGGATGGGTCTTCAGGAGGAGTACGACCAGGCATCAAAGACCTGCCGTTCCCGCTAGACCACCGACTCCCTCCCTGGTACCATCTCCCCGGCCGGGCGTCTCCGGTGAGTTGCTTCTCCTCCCTCAACCTCATTCTCCTCTTCTGGAAGATGGGTTCTTGTAGGGTTTTGGTTTTTTTTTAATTGAAGTATAGGCGATTTATAACATTGTGTTAGTTTCAGGTGCACGGCAAAGAGATTCCAGTTTATATATCTGTTCTTTCTCAGATTCTTTGCTCTTATAGGTTGTTACAAGATCCTGAGCAGAGCTCTCTGTGCTGTACAGCAGGTCCTTGTTTTTTATCTGTTTTATTTATAGTGGTGTGTATGTGTTAATCCCAAACTCCCAATTTATCCCTCCCCGCCACTTGCAGGGTTTAAATGAGACAGCACCTTGGAAAGTGCCACATGCCACGCCTGGCACGCAGTGGAGACACTCTTGTTACTCCTTCGGTGGAAGAAAAGCCATTTACTCTTTAAAATACATGGTGAGATTTAGAAGTAGAGAGAATGACCTAGAAACAAGAGAAAAGGATCTGTTCACACTTTTCTAGGAGCCGCAGAAATGGCAGGTTAGACACAGCCATCCTGGGGTTTGCTCATCAGCAGGTGGGTGGCTCAGAGCACCCAAATCAGGCCGGCCTGGGGGGTAGGGGAGGGGGTGTGAGGAGGAACCCTGGGGCCAGGGCCAGGGTCCCATCCAGGCTCAGCCGCTGGACTGCATGACTTTGGGTGCATCACTTAACCTCCATGGCCACACTTTGCCTGGTGCCTTTTGTCCCCTTTCACCCCGATTCTGCGATTCCATGAGGCCTCCTAGCATCATGCCTTGGACAGTCCATGGACTGGTCTGCTAGCCAGTCAATCAGGCGATCAATCTATCCATCCATTTAGTTCACCTCTGACACTTCTATCGTCGCAATGATGAAAGCATCCCAAGTGAGGGGTAGGGGGGCTGCAGAGGTGGGAACCCCCATTTTACAAGGATACCCAGATCTTTATAAGGATCAGAGGAGACTCAGGCGCTTCTGGTTACGGGACAGAAATGAACCTGAAGCATCTAAGACCAGGAGGGGGATTTATTACAGGTGGCAGGGTCACTCCCAGAAACCACAGGCAGGGTGATCAGGGGGCCCATCACTGCAAGTAGAAACCAGGACACCCTGCCGACCCCAGCGGCTTCCTTCCCTGTGCCTCACTTCGGCTCCTCCCTGTGCATCTTGGTTCATGTCATCAGCACAGGCTTCATAGCAATGGTGATCTCATTTCCAAATGCAGGGGAGAGAGAATCTGATTGGCCCTGCCCTGGTGGGATGCTGAGTCCACTCAGCCTCAGCCAGAGGAGCCAGGTATGCACAGGCCACTGTGATAATCCTGTAGATACGATCTCACTAGGCTACCTCCTGGTGAGTGGATGGGGGGCGGTGGGGGGGATCTCAGAGCAGGGGAGGTTGTGACTGGCCTGACAGCCCAACGGGGGTTGTGTCAGTCAGGACACATGTTTCGCTGCTGTAACCAGATCCCAGAGAATAGAGGCTTAGGCAAGACGATAGTTTCTTTATCTCCGTGTGTAGCGGTGTCAGTGCAAACAGCAGAGGGATAATACGGTGGCTCCGCGGTGCTGGGGACCCAGGCTCCTCCTGCCTGTAGCTCTTCCCTAAGGACGTCTGCCTTGCGCACATGGGTGAGGATGGCTCCCCACAACGTCCACATTTGCAGTCGAGGAAAGACGGGGAGGGGAGGCATGGGCCTTCCTTTTAAGGGCACAGTCACTGCTGCTAACTTCTCAACGGCCAGAACTTGGTAACGTGGACATGGTGCAAGAGAGAGATGGGGAAAGGATGACCAGCTAGGTAGTCCTGCACCCGGTCAACAACCCTGTGAGGTCAAGCAGATGCTGAGGACAACGTCCTACGTGGGGCAATATGGCCTTGGTTCCTGGGAACTCAGGGAGGTGTCTGTCTCTCCTGACTGTGGCTTTGGGAGGAGGTTATGCCATGGAAGAGCATGGCCAGCACGGGAAGACCGTCAACGTGGGCCCTGCCAAGGAAGATGGGCTGGCCGAGTTCACACCAGCGATATCTAAACGTCCTGCTCTCTTACACCACGGCGAGGAAGTGCCTCTTCCCCTCCCCTAATTCAGGGTGCAGAACAGGACATTCTTGGGCCAGGTTGCGGAAGTCAGGGTGATAACACGGGGTCCCGTAAAGAGGCAGTTTCCAGGGTTGTGGTTCTTGTAGCCCCAGCATAGGCTGCTTGCCTAGGGGAGCGGAAGTCTCTTCCTGCAAGCACTGGACCCACACGCTACGTTCCTGCCAGGCAACCCCGTCCCTCAGCTGTGTTGGGAGCAGCTGATCCAGCAGTGAGGCCGTGCAGAGCTCCTACTACATGCAGGGCAGGTGCTGGCTGCTGGGCGGGACCCGTGGCGAGGGAGGCTAAGCCCATTGTCCCTCCTCTCGGCCGCCAGCCTGACCCTCTCTTCAGCCACAAGCTTCTGGCTCACCAGTACTTACTTGATGAGCGAGACGCCTGGCGTCAGCAAATGGATGGGTCATGAGTCATGGTGCACAGGGCAGATTTGCGGCTGAGCAGTCACCGTCCTGCACTGCGCTTTGGGCTAGAGAGGAGACGCCAGGGGGGCCGATGCCCGTCCCTGGGCAGCACTGGTTCTGTGCCTGTTGGGTGTCGGGATGGGGGAGGCGGGGGGTGGATAAAGGAGCAGGAACTAGGGGTGGACCTCGCAGGTCTCAGCCACAGTGATGTCCAGGGTGGGAGGAGAGTCCGCAGCACAGAGCCAAGCCAGGGTCCACCTGCGGCCTCACACTACATGGCTCCGACTCATCTGAGCGACCTTCCACGTTCAAATATCATTTCCCCCACTGTAAAAAACCGGATAGAGACTTTCCTGGTGGCGCAGTGGTTAAGAATCCACCTGCCAATGTAGGGGACACGGGTTCAAGCCCTGGTCCGGGAAGATCCCACTTGCCACGGAGCAATGAAGCCCGTGCACCACAACTACTGAGCCTGTGCTCTAGAGCCCACGAGCCACAACTACTGAGCCCACGTACCACAACTACTGAGCCCACGTACCACAACTACTGAAGCCCGCACACTCTACAGCCCATGCTCCGCAACAAGAAAAGCCACCGCAATGAGAAACCTGCACACCGCAATAAAGAGTAGCCTCCGCTCTCCGCAACTAGAGAAAGCCCGTGCGCAGCAACGAAGACCCAACGCAGCCAAAAATAAAATAAAACAAAACAAACAAACAAACAAACAAAAAACCCAGATAATAACTGTCTTGTTGAATCCAAAGATTTACACAATGAAGAGCACCGGCAAAGGCGAGGTCTGTGCTCACTGGTCTCCACGCCATTCAGCACTGCACCTGGACACACCTCCGTGTGTGTAGTGACCCCTCCGTGTGCACCGTGTGGACCGAACCCCTGGGATCGACTGGTCCATTTACATGCAAGGAAACTGAAAGCCAGCAAGGGATGGAGACTGGCCTAGGTGACACGGGCCAGCAGGGACGACAGGCCTGAAGAGCCCTGGTCAGGACGGGTCTCTGCTCATCAGCACCAGGGCCCTTCCTCTCCAAGTGGCAGAGCCCAAGTCGGATTCAGATCTTTCACCTCCAGTGCCTCTGCTCCCACTCCTCACTGCATTTCCCCGGCTTGGGGGGGACAGCATAAAGGCCGGAAAGGGACTGGTCTGCAGGAGAGCTGTCGTGGATCCCTGCCCACCAGCGCACCGGTGCCCAGGGCTCAAGTACAGAGGCTGAGGAGCAGGGGCTCTGGAGCCAGACTGCCTGGGTTAGAGTCCCAGTTCGGCCACTCATGAGCTACATGCCCACATTTCATCCCTTTATGCCTCAGCTTCCTCATCTGGAAAATGGGGATCGAGATGGTATTTCAGGTCACAAGGCTGCTGTGCTTAGGGAAGTCCTGGCGCACAGAGTGCACGTAGTTAAATGTCTGCGGCTGTTTGAGGCTGTTAAGTGTCAGACCTTTACAGAGGTGGTGACTACAGTTGGCCTTCACAGGACAGCCTTTTGCTGATGGTGGAGTTTGTTGTTTCCAGATAGGACGAGATTCCCACAGGTGTTTTAAAGGACTGGGGGCTCTGCAAACTCTTGGAGGACTGGGCGCTTCTCCCGTAGAGACGGTCAACGACTGAGTACAGGGCCGTCCAGTTGGTGGACGGTTAGAAAGCAGTGACCAATAACTCCTGGGGAGGTACAGACCTGGGAGGACGCCCTCTAGCCGCACACCCTGGGCTGAAATGGGACACCAGCTTCTTACAGACACATCTCCTTTTCCTTTAAAAATCTTTAAAATCCCAGCTTTTATTCAAATTTGCTCAGCGTTGGAAAGTCAACGGAACCCTCAGCACAAAGAAGGTGGCTGAAAGCCAAGAGGACCAGAGCCAGGAAAACTGTGGTGCAGGCAGCTCTGCTCCTGCCAAGAGTGGGACGCGATTCCAACCCTCCCCGCTCCCAAGTGCTGGGGCAGGACACCCGCTCTGCTGAGAAGGTGGCCCTAGTTCAGCCTCGCCCCCCTTCCCAGCCCACCCCGCCAGGCATCATCCCGGGCTCACTCACTCACTCACGGCCACACCTGGGAGGTGGTGTTCCTCATGGGTTTCCCATGCCAACACCTGGCCTGACTAACCTGACAGGTTCCTGGAGTAGAGGGGTCACCTGTTTCCTGCTATAAACATGCTTTCCGCCTTCTCTGCTGTGCGCCTGTCTTTGTAATTTGGTCCCGAGCACCATGTGCCATGGTCCCAGGAACACTTCCCGAGATGGTCACCCCAAAGTAGTCCCAGCTCCACCAGCATCCTCACCGTCATCATGTACAGAATACCTTGCAGAGGACTGGCTATGCGGTCAGGTACTTTAGACAGTATCTTTAATCCACCCGGCACCCAACCTCACAAGTTTGATCTATTAGGACAGTGCTCCTCAGGCATGAATGTGCATATAAGTCACCTGGGAACCTTGTTAAAACGCAGATTCGGCTGAATAGGTCTGGGGGAGGCCTGAGAGCCTGCATTTCTAGCAAGCTGCCAGGTGATATTGATGCTGCTGGCTCTCTTTGAGGAGCAAATGTATCGGGCGGAACATTCTGGTTGCAAGTGACTGAAATCCAATGTGGACTGGTTAAGCAGGAAGATGAATTTATTACGAGGATGTCGAGTGTCTCACAAGGGCAGCTACGGCACGGAAGCTGGGCCTCGGGAAGAGCTGGAGCCCGGGAGGACTCTCCCGGCCTCCGGACGCTGCTTTCTCCTTGCGCCCACTTCATGGCTTTGTTCTGCCTCTGTCCCTTCCGTCCGTCCACTCTGTTCTGGTTAATGCCAAGCAACACTGCCCACGGGCCTGTGGATTCTGTGTCTTCTTCCTTGATCTACTCTTTGATTTGGTCATGCATATCTTCCAGTAACTTCCTAAGAAAGTGAGCAAGGGAAGTAAAATTTTTGCTACTTACATAACTGAAAATATCTTTACACTTGATTGACAATCTGCCCGAGTATAGAGTTTTAGCTTCCAGAGTGGCTGTTGTGATAACCGATGCTATTTCCATTCTCTATCCTTTGTACCTCGTGTCTGAAAATTCTTAGATTCTTCTCTCTGCTCTCCAGTGCTCTCAAGCTTCACAGTGGTGTGCCCTGGGATGGGTCTTTCCTCGTTCATTATACTGGGCACTTGATGAGTCCTTATGACCTGGAAACTTTTGTCCTCCTGCTCTAGAAAAAAAATTTCTTTATTATTTATTTGGCTATTTCTTTCCCTCTCTTTTCTTTGTTTAATCTGTCAGGAGCCCGTTATTAGGATGTTGGATCTCCTGACAGGATCCTTTCATCTTCTTATCTTCTGTATCTAATTGTCCAACTGTATCTCTTTGTTTTAATTTCTGTGAGGTTTCACAAACCTCTTTTTCTAACTTTTCAAGTTGAGTTTAAAAAATTTATATTTTTATTTCATATTTTTAATTTCCAAGAGTTCTTTTTTTGTTGTTATTCTCAGAACATTCCTTCTTCTTTTCCTTTTTTAAAAATATTTATTTATTTATTTTCCTTATTTCTTTGGCTGCGTCATGTCTTAGTTGCAGCACGCAGGATCTTTGCTGCGGCATGCGGGATCTTTCACTATGGCGCTTGGGCTTCTCTCTAGTTGTGGCCTGCAGGTTTTTCCCTCTCTAGTTGTGGCACGTGGGCTCCAGGGCATGTGGGCTCTATAGTTTGCAGCACGCGGGCTCTAAATGAGGCACACGAGCTCCGTAGTTGTAGTGCACAGGCTTAGTTGCTTCATGGCATGTGGGATCTTAGTTCCCCAACCAGGGATCCAACCCACGTCCCCTGAATCGGAAGGCGGATTCTTTACCACCGGATCACTGGGGAAGTCCCTATTCCTTCTTTTAACAGAATACTGTTCTTATTTCATTGATGTAATAGCTTCTCTACTGTCTCCAGGGATACTATTATTATTATTTTCTTTTTTTGAAGTTTTTTCTCTCTACATTCTTTTCTCTGAGTTTCTGGTTTCTTACTTATGGTCTCTTTCATGTAACTTTCTATTTATATTAAAGGGCGAGGCACTAAACAGTTTACTGGAAGGGGAACAAAGTAGTGACAGATAGAAGACCTCTTCATTGTACCCTTTTCATTCTTTTGAATTCTGAGCCACGTTAGCAGAAAGTGTATTCAAAAAACAAAAGTTTTTAAAGTTTATTTTAAGCTTTATGTGCATGGGTGTAGCTCGTCCACTGAAGAACTTCACTGTAGACAAATAGAGGGGACTTCTAAATGTCAGTGTTTAAAAGTCTTCTCTCTGGGTCATCAAGTCTTTTCTGATGAGAATCTTCTAGACCTGTGTCTGGGGATAGGTGTTGGGGGAGGGTATCCACCTGGCTGACACTTTTCTTGAATGAGGGTGGAAGGAAGGCTGAAAATCCCACCGTTCAGAATGCAGATTTTCAGTCAGGGACCTCAACCCTCTCCCAACTACAGATACAACCGACCTGTCGGCCTCTAGCACCTGCTTCTCAAACTATCTGTGCTGAAGGACCAGTTATTAATCTCCCAACCTGTCAGGACCCACACATAGTCCTACTGCACATGATAGTACACGTGACCCACCATACGTGACCCACAGTAGGGGGTCAAACATCCAAACTGGTCTGCATCCTGTTCAGCACGAAGCCACTGAGCATACACCTGAATGTTGAGATAATTTCAGATTTCTATAAAAATTCTAAACACTCTTACTTTTTGTACTTCTGTATCTTCTTGGGGCTAGTAACAAAGCCCATGGACCTAAACCAGTTCACAACCAAACTCTGAGAGCACTGCTGTAGAAAAGAACAAACCTCTAGACTCTTGCCTTGAGGAGGAGTTGCCAACCAGGCTTGTGGGGCGGTGGGGGGGTGGGGAATCTGGAGGTTGAAACTGCTCTGTAAATAGGCTTTCAGGCCATCCTCCACCTCAGCTCTGCACTTCACTCTCACACGCCTTGGTACCCTGTTTCCAAATCTAGTGCCTTCCTGAACTGCTCATGTCCTTTCTACAGGCATCAGGACACAGCATCTACTGCTCAGCAGAGTCATGTACACCGCCTCGTTCTACCTGTTTCTGTTCCCATTCTCTTTGCCCTTGCAGTTTATACTTTTAAAAATACATATATTGTTGTTAAGATGGCAATACTCCCCACATTGATGTACAGATTTAATGAAATCCCTATCAAAATCCCAGCTGATTTCTTTGCAGAGTTGATCCTAAAATTTATATAGAATTTCAAGGGACCCAGAATAGCCAAAACCATCTTGGAAAAAAAAAGAACAAGTTTGGAGAACTCACATCTCCCAACTTCAAAATTTACAACAGGGCTTCCCTGGTGGCGCAGTGGTTGAGAGTCCGCCTGCTGATGCAGGGGACACTGGTTCGTGCCCCGGTCCGGGAAGATCCCACGTGCCGCGGAGCGGCTGGGCCCGTGAGCCTTGGCCGCTGAGCCTGCGCATCCGGAGCCTGTGCTTCGCAACGGGAGAGGCCGCAACAGTGAGAGGCCCGCGTACTACAAAAAACAAACAAACAAACAAAAAACTTACAACAAAACTACATTAATCAAGTAATCAAGTGTGATAGTGGCCTAAGGATAGACATATGGGTCAGTGGAATAGAACTGAGAGTTCAGAAATAAACCCTAAGCTCTATGTTCAACTGACCTTCAACAACGGTGCCAAGACAATTTGCTGCGGGGGTGGGTGGGGGAATAGTCTTTTCAGCAAGTGTTGCTGAGACACTAGATATCCACATGCAAAACAATGAAGTTGAACACCTACCTCACACTGTACACAAAAACTAACTCAAAATGAATCATAGACCTAAATGTAAGAGGTAAAATTTAAAAACTCTTAGAAGAAAATATAAGAGTAAATCTTCATGAGGCAAAGCCTTCTTAGATATGATACCAAACGCACAAGTAACATAGGGAAAAATAAATTGGACTCATGAAAATTAAAAACTTTTGTGTCTCAAATGACACCATCAAGAAAGTGAAAAGAGAACCTACACATTGGGAGAAAATACTTGCAGATCTTATACCTGATGAGAGACTTGTATGCAGAATATATTAAAAAAGAAACTTTTACTATCTATGATAAAAAGACAAATGACTCAAAATTTAAATGAGCAAAGGATCTAAATAGACATTTTCCCAAAGAAGATATACAACAGCACATGAAAAGATACTCAACATCATTAGCCATCAGGGAAATACAAATTTAAACCATAATGAAATACTACTTTATACTCACTGGGAGGGTATTATCAAAAAGACAGATAATAACACGTGTTGTTAACGATGTGGAGAAACTGGAACCACACATACTACTGGTGGGAATGTAAAATGGTGCAGGCACTTTGGAAACCAGTCTGGCGGTTCCTCAAAAAGCTAAACATAGACCATATAACCCAGCAATTCCACTCTTAGGTATATATATTCACGCAATGAACAACTGTCCAAAGCAACGTTATTCATAATAGCTAAAAAGTGGAACAACTCAAACGGCCATCAGTTGAAGAATGGATAAATAAAACGTGGTACATCCATACAATGGACTATTTTTCAACAATGAAAAAGAAATAAAGCATTGATACATGCCACAACGTGAATGAATTTTGAAAACATTATGCTAAGTGAAAGTCACAATGGATCACTTTTGTATGATTCCATTTACATAAAATGTCCAGAATAGGGAAATCTATACAGACAGCAAGTAGCTTAGTGGTTGCCTAGTCTGGGGCCTTGTGGTGGGGGCGGGGAGGAAATGGGTAAAGGGTTTCTTTTAGGGGTGATGAAAATGTTCTAAGATGGATTGTGGCGATGGTTGCACAACTCTGTGACCATCTAAAAGCTACTGAATCGCACCCTCTAAATAGGTGAATCGCATGGTATGTCCATAAAGTGGTTGTAACGGATCTGGCCTACCAGGTCTGACTGCAGGTCTCCAGTGCCATCAACTTTGACTGTGGGCATCTCCAGCATGTCTCACGTACAGGGCTTCTCAGTTATCACCGTTAGGGAATCAAATCTGAAGTCACATGTTTGTTCTTAACCTAATGGTACTTTACCAGATTGCTATTGGCTTCATTAGGGGATGTACCTAAAAATGGTGTTTACTGAGTCAGACAAATTAATAAACTGTGCCTGACTTCACTCTCTTATTACATAGGAAACGGTTTCTTTTTTTTTTTTTTTTTGGTACGCGGGCCTCTTGCTGCTGTGGCCTCTCCCGTTGCGGAGCACAGGCTCCGGGCACGCAGGCCCAACGGCCATCGCTCACGGGCCCAGCCGCTCCGCGCCATGTGGGATCCTCCCGGTCCGGGGCATGAACCCATGTCCCCTGCATCGGCAGGCGGACTGTCAACCACCGCGCCACCAGGGAAGCCCGGTTTCTTTTATTTTTAAAGAAGAGATCTCTTTTTATTAATAGCAAATAATACAAAGAGCACCTGCCTACTTGCCAGCCTGGGAACGCATTCTTAAGTGAGGATACAAACCCAGTTCATTCATTTAATCAACAAATATTTATCGAGCATTCACTATGCACTGGCTACTCTACCAGATTCCGTGAAGGCAATGGTGAACAAATTATAGAGAGGAGAGGGCTAAATTTAAGTAAGCCTTTAGGTCAGTGTCAAAGGACAGAGATATCCCTGCCAGAGGACTTGGTGCTGTTTTAACTATTGAGGCTTCAGAAAAAGGTCTATCCATCTTTTTTTTTCCCTTTGAGAACTCAAGGTTGAGTTTTAAAAATTACATAAATATTAGAATAAGACTAACAGAAATGGAAAAAAGGAAGTTTACAGCAATTCTGCCACCTGGCCCTCCCCCATCAATCTAATTTCAAATCTTTTCTCCACTCCACCCATTATTTAAAGCTTCCAGCTCCATTTCCCCCAGAGCTTTGTCCACCTTCGCTGCATGTCTCTCCGAGGACCCAGTTCAAAGGACCTCCTGAGACTCACTGAGAATTTCAGACCTGAAGCGTTGAAGCCTGGTGTCAGCCAGGACTCCCCAGTTGCTCAGGAGCCTGGGGTGGGGAGCAAAGGAGTAAATGTGAATCCCAGCTCCAGCTCACTTCTGGGCGCATTCCGCACGACTCAGAAACCACGCAGCAGAGGCCAGAGGACAGGGGCAGAGGGCTGCCGTGCCCAGCTCTGCAGAGGCAAGTCCCTGCCTTGCAGAAGGTTTGAGGGTCAGAGATGTGCTGTAAAGTCTGGCACGGCCTCGGTTCTCAGGAATGGTGGCTTGTGCTGTGCCTAGGACACCCTACCCTATTCTCAGGGGCTGCGATCCCCCTACATTTCTAGGAGTCAGCTTTGTTATTCTCATCACTCGGGGAGTAGAATTTTTTTAAAGTTAAAAGGCTTATTTTGCAATATGACTACAAAGTAATACATCCTCTTATAGCATCTTTGAAAACTTTCAAAACACAAAACAAAATCAAAATAATCTATAATCCGACCACTCAGAAACAACCAGTTAACACTTTGATGTATAGTCTCCCAGTATTTGCTCTATGTGCATAGTATGATAAATTACACGTTTATGTCCTACTTTGTATCCTAATGAAATTATTCAAACATTACCCATGTCATCATAATAATTACATAAAAGCATTTAAAATAACTAGCATTTAAAAATACTAATATCCCATAGTATGATTATAGTATAATGACTTAACCAATCCGGTATTGTTAGTTACATCTGGTATTCACTATTACAAATAGTACCATCATGAACACTCTTAAAGCGAAATCCTTGCACACATTTCTAATTATTTTCCCAGGATAAATTTCTAAAATGGAACTACTAGGTCAGGCTTTTGAGACCCATTCACAAATTAACTGGTAAGGAAAACTTTTTTTTTTTTTTGGAAATACTTTTTAAGTTTGTGTTTTATCTGTTTAACATTTCTCTTTTTCTACTTATAAAAGAAATACATTCTTGTCCAAAAACATTTTTTTTAATTGTAGAAATATGTATTAAAAAGGATTTAAATTTCCCTGAATTCTACTGTCCAGAGATAATGCTACTAACAGTTTGGTGTATATCAGGAGCACCTCACATGACACCAAGTGGTGGGACTCAACTGATGGCCACTTTCTAAATGTCTCCCTGCTTTCTGTCGTTCTTCACACGCCCAGGCTGAGTCATGAGAGAGCTCCTTCTTTGAAGGTTGCCTGTGGCCAGGACTGCACCATCCGCATACTTGGCTCAAGCCAAGCTGGCAACACAGACAAGCTGGGGAGGCCACCTCGGCCCCTCTCTGGATCCACCGCCGGTCCCCTCCCCGGGAACAGGAGGAGGGAAGGGCCACCAGAACGGAGCAGAGGAGACATTCACCTGGTGGACGCAAGTTCTGGCACTCAGCCCCTTGCTGCCCAGGGGCAGTGAGTGAAAGCCCCTGTGATATGGCCAAGTCTGGAATCCTCCTAGGGCACAAGAGAATCAGGTCACTGGGAAGTACTACCTGTACGTATCCACACACACACACGGGATTCACAGCTGTGGGCTCACACACAGCATCAGCACCTGGATTCTGTCCACCAAGCTCCCTACCTGCCCGCCCCCATCTACCAACATGCTCATTTCTCGACAGAAAACTTATCTTCAGATACTTGTGAGATGTGTTTATATACGAGAGACTAACTTGTCTCTGGAGGGAAACTCCCACCTAAACAAGAGAGCCCAGAGTCACAAGGAAAAACCCTATTGGTGATCATAAAAGGTCCCTTATGCTGGAAGGTTCAATATTATACTAGAGGCGCAGCCAGGCAAAAGCCTTCGGGCCCTCGGGCCTGTAACAGTCCAACATCCCTGCAGACCAGCCTCACCCCAGTCCGTCCCCGCCTTCCATTCAGAGTTCCCTCCACTTTTCCCGCTTCAGTTCCTATGCCATCTCCTAGTGCTAATTGCTGCTGGTAATTCCAACGAGGAAATGCCCCTTCCTCCTCTATGACATCTTCTTGGCCAACAGCAAGAAGTGGGAATTGCACTTGGCCCTATTCTGTCTCAAGGCACAATTTTTTGGAGACTTTTTCAAGTCATCATGTGTATAAAACATCTCCTTGACTTTCTGTAATATGAATAATGTGTGCTGCCTTTATTCCTTGATGTGTCTGACCTATTTTCACTTGTCCATTCCTTATAACTGGTAAGTCTGTCAGTGTCAATGTGTTACCATGTTCTCGGTACAACCCTTAGTATCCCTGTCAACAAAAAAAAAGCCCGTCTGTAACAGAGCATATGGTAACAGGAGCAGTTCTAAGGGTCACTGAGCAGTTACTATGTGCGAGGAGCTGTTGGGAGTCCTTTAACTGCATTAACCCATTTAGTCCGCACAACAACCCTATCAGGAAGGCATTATTGTTATTTTCATTTCACCTGGAAGAAAACTGAGGCACAGAGAGGTTAACTGTCTCACCCAAGGTCACACAGGTGGTAGCACCAGACAGTACTCAAGAGCTCACCAACTCTAACTGCTAACATTTCAGTGTATAGCAGTCCACTTTCTACCTGTGTATGTAAACCATTTTGTTTTATTTTAGAAAATTGGAATCATCGATATACTTAATAGGTGTTGTATGTTTCTTTGTTCAGGATATAAGTTTGTAATATTTGCCTTTTGTTTTTTTTTGTTTTTTGCGGTACGCGGGCCTCTCACTGTTGTGGCCTCTCCCGTTGCGGAGCACAGGCTCCGGACGCGCAGGCTCAGCGGCCATGGCTCACGGGCCCAGCCGCTCAGCGGCATGTGGGATCTTCCCGGACCGGGGCACGAACCCGCGTCCCCTGCATCGGCAGGCGGACTCTCAACCACTGCGCCACCAGGGAAGCCCTGCCTTTTACTTTTAAGAAGCTCTTCATGTGGCAGAAAAGTTTAACATTTTGATATCTATTAATTTTTTTCTTTGTGATTTCTGCCACATGAAGTCACAGGTATTTTTTTTTTTAATGTTTGAAAAAATCCTTCCCCATTAAAGGGTCATTATCTTGCCTTCTGGTTTTATTGTTTCTTTTTTACCTTTAGCAATTTGAGCTATTTGAAATATATTCGACGAATAATGTATCCCTTTCCCTGGGGTAAGTTTTGATATTTCCTTAATATCTGTTGGCTGATCTGTTTATTTAATAGATGCTATTTTGTAGGGCAAGTCTTCCCTCTTCAGTCTTTTTTTCTAAGTGTTTTAACATTTTGCCAAAATGCCTTAATATTTTGCCAAATGAACAATAGAATTATTACATCAAGTTGGCTTCGCAATAAACCTAACAAATTATTTTAAGAAGAGTTGACATATTTAAGATATTCAGATTTCTAATTTTTTCCATTAAAAAAATCATCTCCTACCATATTTGTAACATCTTTATCAATTGTCCTTTTGTCTACTTGTATTTTCTTTTTGTTTTTTCTTGATTACATTTACAGAGAATGGTTTATTATACTTTTTTTTTTTTTTTTTTTTTTTGGCCATGCTGCGCAGCTTGCAGGATCTTAGTTCCCCGACCAGAGACTGAACCTGGGCCACCGCAGTGAAAGCGCCGAGTCCTAACCACTGGACTGCCAGGGAATTCCCAATATATTCTTCTTTCAAAAAACAAAAATCAATCCCAGAGGTTTATATACTAAATCTATTGACACTATGCTCTGTAATGTCACAAATTTCTGGAATCATCTTAATTTTGTTCTTTTTTTCTATTTTCCTTATGTGTATTTAACTGTTCTTTTCGTAACTTTTCTGAGGTGAATTTTAGTTTGCTTATTTTCCTCATTTCTTATACTGGCAGCATTTACCTTTGATACAATTTTGACTACATTCCATAATATGTTCTGATTCTCATAATTAGCTAAGGAGTCTGTAAATGATTTTTGTTTTTAAAGAGAAGGAAGTTTTATTCAGGGAGATACACACTCCGCAGACAGAGTGTGGGCCATCTCGAAGGCAAGAGAGGCTGTAATGATTTTTTTTTTTTCTTTTTTTTTTTTTTTGCGGTACGCGGGCCTCTCACTGTTGTGGCCTCTCCCGTGGCGGAGCACAGGCTCCGGACGCACAGGCTCAGCGGCCATGGCTCACGGGCCGAGCCGCTCCGCGGCATGTGGGATCTTCCCGGACCGGGGCACGAACCCGTGTCCCCTGCATCGGCAGGCGGACTCTCAACCGCTGCGCCAACACGGAAGCCCGTAATGATTTTTCTTTAAACAGCATTTTTGGAATATAATTTATATACCATCAAATTCACCTGTTTACAGTGTGCAGTTTAGAGAGCTGTACAACCAGCACCAGAACCTAATTTTAGAACATTTCTGTTAGCCTAAAAGAAACCCTGTACCTGTTGTCATTTACCTCTCACTCCTCCCTCCTCCCGACCCTGGCAACGACTGCTCTACTTTCTATCTCAATAGATTTGCCTATTCATTTCATATAAATGGAAAGATGTAATACGTGGTCTTTTAAGTCCGGCTTCTTACACTTAGCATGTTTTCAAGGTTCATCATGTCATGGCCTGTATCAGAACTCCATTCCTTTTTATGGCTAAATAACATTCCATTGTATGTAGATTCTACACCTGATGTATCTATTCCCTGACTGATGGACATCTGGGCTGTTTCTACTACAGCTATTATGAATACAGTGCTGCTATGAACATTCATGTACAAGTTTTCATGTGGACAAACGTTTTCATTTCTCTTGGGTGGACATCTAGGAGTGGAATTGCTGGGTTATATGGCAGCTCTCTGTTTAGCCTTTGGAGAACTGCCAAGCAGTCCGAAGTGGTACCACCATTTTACATTCCCACGAGCGATGAGAGTTCCAGTTTCTGCGCATCCTCATCAACTGTTGGTATTTCAATCATTTTTATTGTAGCCATTCTAGTGGGTGTGAAATGGTGTCTCATTGATTTGCAGTGATAACTTATGATGACTAATTATGTTGAGCATCTTTTCATGTGCTTATCAGCTGTTCATGTAGCTTTTAAAGAAAACGGCCATTTTAAATTAGGGTTTTTGTCTTCTTATTTATTGGGTTGTAAGAGTTCTTTATATATTCTGGATATTAACCCCTTATCAGATATATGATTTGTAAATATTTTCTCCCATTCCATGAGCTCTCTTTTCATTTTCTTGATGGTGTCATTTGAAACACACAAACAAAAAAAATGTTTAATGTTTCATTTATGTATTTATTTATTTATTTTGGCCACGCTGAGAGGCATTTGGGAATCTTAGTTCCCTGACCAGGGATTGAACCCGTGCCCCCTGCAGTGGAAGCATGGAGTCCTAACCACTGGACCACCAGGGAATTCCCAAAAGTTTTTAATTTTGATAAAGTCCAATTAATTTCTCTTATCACTTATGTTTTTGGTGTCGTTTCTAAAAAAAACACCATCTAACCCAAGGTCACAAAGATTTACTCCTATATTTTCTTCTAAGTGTTTTATCGTTTTAATTCTTTAATTAGGTCTGTATTCTATTTTGAGTTAATTTCTGTATATGATGTGACACCAGGGTCCAAGTTCAGCCTTTTGCATATAAATATCCAGTTGAGGTGTGCTCTAAGTGTAAAATACACACTGAATTCTACAGACTTAGACTTACTGATATGCTTAAAGGAATCAAGAAGATTGAAAGGATAGAGGAAGAACAGACTACCAAGATAAACTTGAAATATTAACAAACTAACAAAATAATGTTTCTAGAAATGGTGAAAAAAGCCAAAAAGCTTAATCCCTCCAGCAATGATAGTAATTATCATTGGTAGCAACATCTCTGGTATGATTCCACAGGTACTGCACTATTTTACATACATTTTCCCTTTTCATCTGCACAGCAGTCCAGTGAGGTAGGGACCATTATTTGTCCCCATCTTCAGGAAACTAAGGCTCAGGGAGCCCAGCTTGTTCAAGGTCACCAGGTGGGTAAGTAGGAAAGCCAGGCCTGACCCCACTCTGAGTTCAAAGTCCACATTTTTATCTGTTATAGATTCTTGCAAGAATGCAAACAAGATACGCATTTTGGCTACAGCCTGGCCTTAGATTTTAGACAGTTGGAGGGATGAGTAGAGCAGGAGGAGTGAGGGGTGACTTGGCCAAAATGGGGGATCTCTCTGCTCAAAACTGCCAGCTCATTTCACAGAGCACACCTCCTGTTAGCTGGTTCCTGCTCTCAGAAAGCTCTCCCGTTGAAATGACGCCCAGGCCCTGCCCCCACGAAGCCTGGCAGCACCCCCAGCCCAGCCGCACCATGAGATAAGACACGCGGAGGGACCTGGGGAAAGAGGCCAGCCTGGTGACGCCCGACTGCTCCCTCCATGACGTCCGTCCACAGCAGACACCAGAGCTCTCTGGTTTAAGACCAGCTCTACGGAGCTCTGATAAGCGCTGATCTTCCAGAGGCTTCTGCAATCAGAATTGCCCCCGACCCTCTAGCCAAGGCAGCAGATGAGCCAGCCTTCAGTCCTGGGCAGGGGGTTCTCAGCAGCTGCGGCTGGGAGAGAGCAGGGACCGTTGCCTCAGGAGAGTCAGCCCTCACACGGCTGACGTGTGCGGGGCTGGCGTGGTGAATGTGCAGGGCCGTTTCTGCCCCACCGGAGTGCTGTCAGCAGGCAGGAGGTGAGGGGTGACGCTGCAGGGAGTTGTGAAATCTAGGCGCAGTGCCGCTGGGACCCTGCTGAGGGCTGGGGCCCCATCAGCCTGTAGGACGTAAAGTTGCCTCCGCTGTTGGTTCACAAAAACCATGGGAAGGAGCGGGGCCCTGACAACACTGACATCCAGGCAAGAACCAGAGGACTCGGGGACCATCACACCACCCCCATGATCTGGATCGTGATGCACAATTTGCCACCTGCTCGGAAGTGGTATTGCCCTGGGTGGTGGACTCTGGTCCCTGACGGGCTTCTAGATGCCCTGGCGCAGTGACCCTGCTAGACTGTTGTCATCGGCACCAGGCAAATAGGTGCCCCTCGCTTGATGCAGAGCCGCGCTCCTGGAAAGCCGTTCGTGAGCTGAATCCTATAGGGCTGCACTGCTGCAGGTGAGAGTCCAGACTGCGGGTTCAACCAGAAACCCAGGGGTCATCCTTACCCCTCCCTTTCCCACACCCTCCGCCTCCATCATTCAGCAGCTCCCCCCATTCCACTTCCATCCCCACCGCCCCACCCTGTCTCCCTGACTCCTGACTCTGCCCCCCTGTCCAACCTGGTGCTGCCTCCGTGGTGATCCTTCTAAAATGTAAGGAGGGCTTCCCTGGTGGCGCAGTGGTTAAGAATCCGCCTGCCAATGCAGGGGGACACGTGTTTGAGCCATGGCCCGGGAAGATCCCACATGCCGCAGAGCAACTAAGCCCGTGCGCCACAACTACTGAGCCTGCGTGCCGCAACTACTGAAGCCCGCGCTCCTAGAGCCGGCACGCCGCAACCAACAGTAGCCCCCGCTCGCTGCAACTAGAGAGAGCCCGTGCACAGCAATGAAGACCCAACGCAGCCAAAAGTAAAAAACAAATTAATTAATTGAAAAATAAAGAATAAAATGTAAGGCTGTCACTTCTCACTGCTCCCCGGGGCTCCAGGATAAAGTCTGAGGACCTTATGGGACCGCCCAGCCTGCCCCACACGCCCGCACCTCTCCTGCCTCACCTACAACCTGCCATCTTGCATCCACACCCAAGGACCCCTTGGGTCCTGAGCTTGAGCCCGGCGCTCCCTCCCTGAGATTCTGGCTCCTCCTCCACACCAGGAGAACTAAGCCTGGAACACGCTTCTCCCCACCCTGGCACCTTCCAGGCCTGAGGGCTCCCCTTAGATCTTCCATCTGTCTCCCCGAGTAGAGAAGTTCCCTGAGGGCAGGAGCTGTGTTGCTCAGTCTCTGCAGCCCCAGCATCTAGCATCAGTGCCCGGGACTCAGCCGGTGCACCTGGAACCTGCTTATAGAATAAATGAATATCCAGGAGAGGGTGTTGTTCTGCTGTTTATTTATTGTATTCTTAATCTTTATTATGTTTTTCCTGATTATAAAAGAAGGATGTGCAGGTATTGTATTGCTTCTTCCCCTTTTATTGAGGAGCTATTGGAGGCTCCATAGTCAGGCAGAGAAAAGAAGAACGAGTGATTTCACCACACTGAAAGTATGTTGTCTACAGAGTAATAAGCATTTATTGAGTACCTGCTGTGTTCATAGCTTAGACCCTAAGTTCGGTGTTGGAGATAATGTCGCTGATTCCACGGAGCTCACTTGCACTCAAACTTAAGCAGAAATGCAACAATGATTTACACGCTTATTAAGACAGAATTTAGAAATTTTAAGTAAGATTCAGTCATCAACACCAGGTTAAGCTCCTGTAGATACCCTTGGAATGACCATAGCTTGCGTTTAATGTCTGGCATGGAATTGTAAAGGAATGAGGTTTTCATATTTCACTGTTTTTAGCACACCTAGGTCAAATCTTCACCGTAGCCTATAATTAGTTATTTCAACCATTTTTTTCATCAACCACTTTTTACTCTATAATAACTATAGTTGCCTTGCCTAGTTGTTACCTATTTTCTCTGTGCTCATCTAAAATAAAGCATGACAGACAAAAAAAAAGACGTGTTAGTTGTCAAAAACTGAAATTGAGAAAATATATAATTTAGAAAGGGAAAGTCCTTACTGTGAGATAAGTTCCTTCCATATTTTATACTATGCTTACACTACTGCACAGTAGTATAAAATAGATACTCTGAATATTTCGTTTAGTTTTTAACCGATGTAAGATCATATCTTGGACTTCCCTGGTGGTGCATTGGGAAAGACTCCGCGCTCCCAATGCAGGGGGCCTGGGTTCGATCCCTGGTCGGGGAAGTTCCACACACCATTTGGTGCAGACAGAAAAATAAATAAATAAAATAAATAATAAAGATCATATCTTATAAGCAGCTCATACAGCTCAATATCAAAAAAACAACCCAATCAAAAAATGGGCAGAAGATCTAAACAGACATTTCTCCAAAGAAGACATACAGATGGCCAACAGGCACATGAAAAGATGCTCAACATCGCTATTTATCAGAAAAATGCAAATCAAAACTACAATGAGGTATTACCTCATACCTGTTAGAATGGCCATCATCAAAAAGACAAGAAATAACAAGTGTTGGTGAGAATGTGGAGAAAAGAGAACCCTCCAACACTGTTGGTGGAAATGTAAGTTGGTGCAGCCACTATGGAAAACAGTATGGAGCTTCCTTAAAAAACTAAAAATAGAGCTACCATATGATCCAGCAATCCCACTGCTGGGCATATACCCAGAAAAGAGGAAAACTCTAATTTGAGAAGATAGATGCACCCCAATGTTCATAGCAGCACTATTTACAATAGCCAAGACATGGAAGCAACCCAAATGTCCATCAACAGATGACTGGATAAAGAAGATGCGGTATATAGGTATACACACACACACACACACACACACACACACACACACACATACACAATGTAATACTACTCATCCATAAAAAGAATGAAATAATGCCATTTGCAGCAACATGGATGGACCTAGAGATTATCACACTAAGTGAAGTAAGCCAGACAAAGACAAATATTATATGATATAACTTATAAGTGGAATCTAAAATATGATACAAATGAACTTATTTACAAAAGAGAAACAGACTCACAGACTCTGAGAACAAACTTATGACTACCAAAGGGGAGGGGGGGAGGGATAAATTAGGAATTTGGGATTAACATATACACACCACTATATATAAAATAGATAACCAACAAGAACCTACTCTATAGCACAAGGAACTATACTCAGTGTCTTGTAGTAACCTATAATGGCAAAGAATTTGAAAAAGAATGTGTGTGTGTGTATATATATTTATCTGAATCACTTTGCTGTACACCTGAAACTAACACAACGCTGTAAATCAACCATACTTCAATTGAAAATATCATATTCTATTCATAATGACTTTTCCCCTTTAAATACATTTCATATTACATTGTATATATCTTCCCACATCTATGTATGGGATCCCACATCTACCTCAATCTTTTTAAACTTTTTTTAAAATACATTCATTCATTCATTTATTTACTTACTTATTTATTTAGGGCTGTGTTGGGTCTTTGTTGCTGCGCACGGGATTTCTCTAGTTGCAGCGAGCGGGGGCTACTGCTTGTTGCGGTGCACGGGCTTCTCATTGTGGTGGCTTCTCTTGTTGCTGAGCATGGGCTCTAGGCACACGGGCTTCAGTAGTTGTGGCTCGTGGGCTCAGCAGTTGTGGCTCGTGGGCTCCAGAGCGCAGGCTCAGTAACTGTGGAGCACGGGCCTAGCTGCTCTGTGGCATGTGGGATCTTCCCGGACCAGGGCTCGAACCCGTGTCCCCTACACTGGCAGGTGGATTCTTAACCACTGCGCCACCAGGTAAGTCCTACCTCAATCTTTTTAAAGACATACATAGTATTTCATTGTGTGGATGTAGCCTGACTCATTTAGCTAACATGTCATGGGTTAGAAGTTGGGTCATTTCCAATTTTTTTGCATTCCCAACAATGATGCAGTGAATATCTTGTCTTTTTGCACTTTGGGGAACATTTTCTGTGGGAGAAACTCCTAGCAGTGGACTTATTAGGTAAGTGGATAAGAATATTTTAAATTTTAATAGATAACTGCCAAATTGTCCTTCAAAAAAAGATTGTAGTAAATTTGGGTAATTTGGGTAATAATTTACATTCCTACCAAGTGTGTGAAAATGCTTGTTTATCTACATTCATCAACACTGAGAATGATCAGTCTCTTAAATCTCTGCCAATCTAAAAGGACACACCACACACACACACACACACACACACACACACACACACGCACACACACGCACACACGCACACGATATAGCTGTTTGTGATTATTCTTCAGTGCTTGTTTGTCCATATCCTCTACTTTTCTGTTGGGTTCTCTTCTTTAGAGACCTCTGTGTAAAGCAGGGAAATCAGTCCTTTGCCCCATGTGTTGCAATGTTTCCTCACTTGCCTTTGTCCTCTGACATTTTACACTTTGTGGCAGTGTGGGGAGTGGCTACAGCACAGAACCTGAAGGCAGACTACTAGGTAATCCTCGTTTGTCTCTAATGTACCAGCTCAGTGACCAGGATTCAGTTACTTAACCTCGGGGTCACGGGCTTTTATGAGAATGAAATGAATTAAATGTGTAGAAAGGGTCCGGCACAGTGCTTAGCATGAAAAAAGTGCTATGAGGGTATATGCTGTTGTTGTTATTATCTTGTATTCAAATAGCTTTCATTTTTATGCAACCAAATTCACTGATCCTTTATGACTTCCGGATTTCACGTCATGCTTAGAAAGGCTTTCCTCAATCTAAGATTAGAAAAATATCCACCAAGCGCGCCATTTAAAGGAGTCTGTGGGGAGATCCATTTGCAAAATGGATCTCCCCTCCCCAGCCCTCACCCACTGTGCTCCTTCTAAGTTAGTGCGGGATGGTTTTAAAGGGGAGGCCTGCCTGTACTTCCATCATGTGCAAGGACCAGGGAAGGCAGAAGGCACGGTGCTTTGGGAAATGGATGACAGTAGCTGTCGTTTTTATGTCTAAAGGGTGGGCCTGAGCAGGTCACCCCTACTTCATTAACTAAACCACTTCTGCTTGTCCATAAGTGGCAGCCTCATGCCCAGTTTCTGACCCTAAAGGAATTCACAGTCCAACATGAGAACAGACTAGTCATCAGACGGAAGATGTTACTGAAGGCCTCGTGGGGCGAAAGCGTCCCTGATGGGAGGAGACTTACAGCGTGGTGGCGAGGAGGGGTGCAGAGGACGTTCCCAACACAGGGACAGGATGTTCCACCAAGACTCTGCAAACACACACCGGACCCTCCCGCTACCTCTGCCCGTGGCCCCGGGGTGTGGTGCTGGAAGGAGGTGGTGAGGTGGAGACCAGCCAGAGGCCAGAGCAAGGAGCCGAGAGACTAAGACAGGAAATCTGGCTTCTCTCTCAGTTCCAGGACTTAACTAGTCAGATGGTCTTAAGGAAGTGACTTCACTCCTCTGCGCTCATTCGCTCATCCTTAAAATGCAGCCTCAGCTTGTGTCCTTAGACAGCTGTGCAAATTCTATATGGTTACACATGTGCAAACATCCTGTCCTGTACAATGTAAATATCTGAGAGCCTCGGGCACTTTCTGCTGCTAAGTGGTGACTGCAGTCATTCCTGCCTGGGGGCTTCACTGTGGGTTAGGCCGCGGCTTTCCCTGGGGCTCCGCCCTGCTCCCTGAAGTGGGGCAGCTTCGCAGGGACCCAGGCCTCCATGTCTGGACGCCTTCCTGGTCACCTGCGTCTCCGCCCCTGACTCTCGTAGCCCTGCTGTTGGGCCCAGATCCGGGCTCTACCCCAGAGCCCTTTAACCCCGACAAAGCTCCCACACAGGAAGGGCTGAGCCCCCTCCCCTGACAGGTTTCGGTAGCAGGGTTAGAAATTGCTCGCAGGCACCTTTGGCCTTGTTTCCCCCAGACACTAGTGTGGGCCCCTCTCCATCCCTGGCGATTCCACCATCTGCTCAGATTAAGGGTGAAAGGGCAGCGAGCATCCGGACCTCAACTCCTCTCCACACCACTAGAGCCCAGCCAACAGCGTCCTCCAGTGGGCGGCAGTGGCTGCCTCAGGAGAGCAGAGTCCTGGAGGTCTGAAGACCGCAGCGGAGGGCAGCCCCTGAGCCTGGCACCCACAGTCCAACGCCTAGGGCTCCTTTGCGGGAAGGGCACTTGGTGGGAATTCAGGAACCTGGGTTCCAGTTTCAGCACTGGCTGGTCGTGTGACCTTGGACGGGTCCCTTGCCCTCTCTGGTTCTCGGTTTCCTCTTTGGTAAAAAAGACGGTCAGGCACAGGGCCGAAACTGATGCCCTGCTGACAGACAGAAGTGTGCACGGTTGGTTTGGGGTTGAACACCTTACGGTGAGGCCGGCATTTTCCATGAGAAGAATTTCCTGCCACTTCCACCATGGAAGGCATCTGTGTTTGTGTTCTTTGCTGCTCCCCGGTCCTGGCACTTGGGAAAGGAGCTAGGAGCCTCTGGCCTTTCTGGCACCATTACTTAAGATAGGCAGAAAATGCCTCTGGCCACCAACAGGAAGAGCTAAGTACAGAACCAGATCTGGCCGGTTATCTCACTTCTGGAGGCCAACCTTAACCCAAGATGCAGTGAAGAGTCACTGGGTTTCCCAAGGGCGGTGGTCCCCTTGGCGACAGAAATCCTTAAGCCTTTCCCCCTGCACTTACTAGCAGACTGGGCTGGCTTCAAGGGGCCTGCTCAGAAGGGTCAGCACTGAGAAAGGGCCCGTGCTTGGTTTAATGCCATTACCATCTTGAAGTTCTTCATACTTTTTTTTGTCTTTTTTTTTTTTTTTTTTTTTTT
>RJWK010025293.1:0-27774 GCA_004363435.1 Platanista minor
ATTTCCATTTCTCTAGGAGGTGGGTCAAAAAGAATCTTGCTGTGATTTATGTCATAGAGTGTTCTGCCTATGTTTTCCTCTAAGAGTTTGATAGTGTCTGGCCTTACATTTAGGTCTTTAATCCATTTTGAGCTTATTTTTGTGTATGGTGTTAGGGAGTGTTCTAGTCTCATACTTTTACACGTACCTGTCCAGTTTTGAAAGCCTGATGGCTAAAACTCAATTTCCCTGGGAATTATTAGGATGAGTACCATCAATACTAATCTCTGAAGACATTTATTTATGTTCCCATGGTTTAGCAGACCATCTTTTTGATTAAAAAATCCTTTATTATTAAATATGTGGATATATTGAAATAAGTCATACTCAAGCCCTTCCAGCCTGGAATTCACTTTATCTTATGATGTTTTGTGTCTATGTACTGATCCCCTGTGCATGGGCAACAGAGCTTAACTCTAATGGCAGCTGTACTATCCTCATTTCTGAGTTTTTGGGAGGGCCACCTCTGTAACAATGAATTACAGACAGTACTCAAGGCGGATATTTTATAAAATTTAGTAAGGAAAGAAGAAGAACATAATAAATACACAAAATTCTCTAAGAACAGAGGTAATCATTATTGTATTCATTTGTTTTAAACTCCTTACTGACAAACATTATGGGGCATGCACCCTATTTGTAATAAATTAGCATTGTAGTTTTTGGCCCCCGCTGCCCCCTGTGGGTTTCACTTGGGTGCTTATGGGTAAGCGCATGGACACTAGGAGAAAAGTTAAATAACCTCAACCTGTCAATCAACTTGTCAGTCAAATGACACAGGACACAGGGAGGGGCCACCACTCTAAAAAAAAAACCTAACCCTACCCCACTGCAGGGCTGCTTCTGGTTTCCAAACAGCCCGCTCTCATCCTTTCTCGGGACTGTATTTTTGCTCTGCTTAACAAAACTCTGGCTGCTTAAAAATGCTCTATGCCTCTCAACTGAATTCTTTCCCTCAAGAGTGCAAGAACTGAGTAAATGGCCGATCCACCAGTGACAGACATATAAGAAATAAGTCCATATACATATAGTCAACTATAATTTTTGAGAAAGGAGACATGAAAACACAATGAAGGAAGGATAGTTTCTTCAATAAATGGTGTTGGGAAAACTGGATATTCCCATGCAAAAGAATGAAATTAGACATCTGTCTTACAACATACACAAAAATCAACCCAAAGTGGAGTAAGACTTAGATGAATGACCTGAAACGGTAAAACTCGTAGAGGAAAACATGGGAGAAAATCTCCTTGACATCCATCTTGACAGTGATTTTTTTAGATTTGACACCAAAAGCAAAGGCAATAAAAGCAAAAATAAATAAGTGGGACTACATCAAACTAAAAAGCTTCTGCACAGCAAAGGAAACCAACAACAAAATGAGAAGGCAACCTACTGAATGAGAGAAAATATTTGCAAATCATATATCTGATAAGGGCTTAATATCCAAAATATATCAAGAACTCATACAACTCAGTAAAAACAAACAAATGGGGCTTCCCTGGTGGCGCAGTGGTTAAGATTCTGCCTGCCAACGTAGGGGACACGGGTTCGAGCCCCGGTCTGGGAAGATCCCACATGCCGCGGAGCAACTAAGCCCATGCGCCACAACTACAGAGCCTGCGCTCTAGAGCCCGTGCGCCACAACTACTGAGCCCGCGTGCCACAGCTACTGAAGCCCGTGCGCCTAGAGCCCGTGCTCCACAACAAGAGAAGCCACCGCAATGAGAAGCCCACGCACCCCAACAAAGAGTAGCCCCCGCTCGCTGCAACTAGGGAAAGCCCACGCGCAACAAAGACCCAACACAGCCAAAGATAAATAAAATAAATTTTAAAACAACAACAACAAATTGAAAAATTGGAGGAGGAACTGAGTAGACACTTTTCCAAAGAAGACATACAAATGGCTAACAGGTACATAAAAATGTGCTCAACATCACTAGTCATCTGGGAAATGCAAATCAAAACCACAATGAGATATCACCTCACACCTATTAAAATGGCTATCAGCCAAAACCAAGCAATAGCAAGTTCTGACCAGGAATATGGAGAAAACAGAACCATTTCTCACCGTTGGTAAGAATATAAATTGGTGCAGCCACTGTGGAGGTTCCTCAAAAAATGCAAAATAGAACTACCTTATGATCCAGCAGTCCCACCTCTGGGTATTTATCCAAAAGAAATGAAATCATTATCTCAGAGAGATATCTGTACTCCCATGTTCATCACAGCATTATTCAAAATAGTCAACATATGGAAACAATTTAAGTATCCATCAACGGATGAATCGATAAGGAAACTGTGGTATACACATACAATGGAACGTTATTCAGCCTTAAAAGAAGAAGGAATCCTTGCCAGCATTTGGTGCTGTCAGTGTCCAGGACTTTGGACATTTTAATAGGTGTGTAGTGGCATCTCACTGTTGTTTTAATTTGCATTTCTCTGAAAACATTATGTAAAACAGATTTTTCATACGCTTAATTTGCCATCTGTGTATCCTCTTTGCTGAGGTGTCTGTCAGGGTCTTTGGCCCACTTTTGGATTGGGTTGTTTGTTTTCCTGTCATTTAGTTTTAGGACCTCTTTGTGTATTCTGGGTAGCAGGCCTTCGTCAGATGTGCAAATATTTTTGCAAATATTTTGTAACACTTTGTGGCTTATCTTCTCATTATCTTGACATTGTCTTTTTTTTTTTTTAGGTAGTGAAATTAGAGGAAGCTTTCTTATTTACAGTATTCTCCCATTAATCTATTTTATACCATGCTAATTGTAAAATAATTTTCACTCATTTTTTGAAATATGTGAACATTAGTGTTCACATATTTCACATAATGTTCATCATTTAGTAAACTAGTAAAGAGAACTGGTACAATGCTTGTTCATCCTATTTGGAGAATAAAGCTGGGGAAAGGAATTAACAATTATAAATGCTAGTTTATTATGAGCTAGATATTGCCCTTGTTCACAAAATACATCATCCCCTTTTAACTTCATCACTCCATGAGAAAGTTTTATTACCATCTTCTTTTTAAGACTATCTTTTAGAGCAGTTTGTGGTTTACATCAAAATTGAGAAGAAGGTAAAGGGATTTTCCAAATACCTTCTGTCCCTACATGTGCATAACTTCCCCCATTATCAACATCACTCACCAGAATGATACATTCTTTAACAAGGATGAATCGATATTGACGAATCATAATCACCCAAAGTCCGCAGTTTACCTTAGGGTTCACTCTTGGCGCTGTGGACCAAGGATTTGGACACATGTATAATGTCATTATAATATAATACATAATATTTTCACTGCCCTAAAAAACATTGTCTTTTGCAGAGCAGGCTTTAATTTTAATAAATTCCAGCTTGTCAATTAAAAAAAAAAAAAAAGAAGAAGGAAATACAGCCATTTCTGACAACCTGGATGAACCTGGAGGACATTCCAGTAAGCAAAGTAAGTGAGACAGAGAAAGACAAACACTGTATTTGTGGGGGTGGAAAAAATGGGGAGAGGTTGGTAAAACAGTACAAACTTTCAGTTATAAGATGAGTAAGTTCTGAGGATCTAATGTACAGCATGATGACCACAGTTAACAATGCTGTATTGCATACTTGAAACGTACTAACAGAGTAAGTCTTACACTTTCTCATCGGAAAAAAAAAAAAAAAGGTAACTATGCGAAGTGATGGATATGTTAATTACCTTGGTAGTGGAAATCATTTCACAATGTATACACATATCAAATCATCACGTTATACACTCTAAATATATTACAATTTGTCAATTACATCTCAATAAAACTGGAAAAAACCCTACAATTTTTCCACTTGAATTATCAATTACAAAGAGGTGTGTTAAAATCTTCCACAATGGTTGAAATGGTTCTATAATAGCTGTGGATTTGCCAGTTTCTCATAGTAATTATATAATTTTTATTATAAATTAAATTATAATTATATTTCTATAATTTTATATAAATTATAATTCTATAATTTTTTGCTATATATATTCTTTATATATATATATATATTAGGTGCATGAAGCTACATATATGATAGTGGGTGAAGAATAGATAGACATCAATGAAACACAATGTACAAATATAAAGCATCTTTCCTGTTACCGTCTCACGTATGTGCTCATGGGAGTCCTTAGTAATCAATCATGGCACTCCATTCTGATCCTAAAGTTGTTCCAGAATATGTTTAACATAGCGCTCCGTGCAATCATCTTCGTCACCCTTCAAGGTAATTCCTTTTTGCCTTTCCCTTCCTTACCATCTTATTGTCCTCAAGAATTTAATACACTAAAAAGATGAGATCTCAGGTAAATGGGATAAATGAGAGATTACTTTTTAATAAATGGAGATGATTATTTAATCAATTATTAAATTTAATTTAATAAATGGAGATTATTTAATAAATGGATTAGTTAATAAAGAGCTTATTTAATAATTGATACTTTAAAAAATAATGTCATATTTCTACTTTCCATGATGCTAAGGAAAATTCTGGATTGATTGAAAAATTTAATATAAAGATAATGAACTCTTAGTTGGTCTAGAAAAGAATGTAGGTGTTATTATATTTTCTTGGAATCCAGAGAGCTTTTATGAACATAAAAGCAGGGCCTGGGTAGCAAGCACAAGGAAAAAGTCTGATAGATTAAGTTTTATAAAAATTAAAAACATTTTTTTCAGTCATAAAAGGCAAACTGAATAAATGAGGAATAGATCGACAATGCATATAATACTTTAAGTTCTTAATATATACAGATCTTATAAATTAAATAAGACAAAGACAAACATCTTAGAGGAAAAATAGACTAAGAACTAGCTCACATAATTTACAATAGAAGTATTTACAGCCAATACACATATTGCAAAAGGTTACATTTCACACATAAAACAACACAAGATACCTATTTTACCCATCAAATTATCATAGACAGAAAGCCAAAGATTATATGATTTCACTTACATGTGGAATCTAAAAAACAAATGAACAAACATAACAAAACGGAAACAGAGTCATAGATACAGAGAACAAACAGATGGTTGCCAGTGGGGAGGGGAGTGGGGGGATGAGAAAATTAGGTGAGGGAGATTAAGAGGTACAAACTTCCAGTTACAAAATACATGAGTCATGGGTACGAAATGTACAGTGTGGGGAATATAGTCAACAATAATGTAATATCTTTGTACGGTGACAGATGCTAACTAGAATTAGCTTCATGATCATCTTGCAATGTATAGAAATAGCAAATCACTTTGTTGTGCAGCAGGAACTAATGTAGTGTTGTAGGTCAATTATTCTTCAAAAACAAACAAGCAAACAAAAAAAACTTATAGAAAAGAAGAACAGATTTGTGCTTACCAGAGGCAGGGGTGGGGGAGAGGGAATTGGATCAAGGTGGTCAAAAGGTACAAACTTCCAGTTATAACGTAAATAAGTACCAGGGATGAAATGTACAGCATGATTAATATAATTAACACTGCTGTACATTCTATACGAATGTTGTTAAGACAGTAAATCTTAAGAGTTCTCATCACAAGGAAAAAAAATTGTTTTCCTTTCATTTTGTATGAGATGATGAATGTTCACTAAACTTATTGTGACAATCATTTCATGGTGTCCATTAAGTCAAATCATTATGCTGTACACCTTAAACTTACACAGTGCTGTATGTAAACTATATCTCAACAAAACTGGAAGAAAAAAATTATCACAGATAGTTCAAAAATGATATCATGGTAGAGTGAAAATTGGTGACACTGGTAAAAATATCTGGAAGGAAATTTGGAAACATATATCAAGGGCTTCATAAATATTCACATACTTAGACTCCGTAATTCTGTTCCTATATTTATCTAAAGGTCAGAGGATCACATGAACAAGAATGGATGAGATGCTGATATTTTACTTCTAAGGTTAGGAATTGGAAATAACTAAAATGCGTGAACGATTGCACCGATGGTATTAATAGTATATCTGTATGTTAGAATAAAATCCGTAATAATCAGTGTTGGTAGAAATGTACACAAAACAATGTGCAGTGTTCTTCAAACTTTAACATATATTCTATGTGTACTGTGAAAGAAGTTGAGAAATAAATGTACAAACATGGCAATAATGTTTGTTTGCTAAGTCTGGGCACTACTATTAAATGATCGACTACTGTTTTTATTGTTCTTAATGTTTTATGATTGTTTTCTTTTTCTTATTTATTTTTTTACTATGAATGGCTAAAGACAGAAAAAGATTTTTAAAAAGAAAAAGTCAGCAAACAAAGAGTACCTAAAGATCACATCAGACTATTGCAGTCTTCAAATATTTCCTCATCCAGAGAAGTACAACTAACAATGGTTTTATTAGACCACTGACAAAGAAACATCTCAAAAATATTACTTCACTCGCAAAGCTAGAAAATCACAGAAAACGTCTCCTTGAGTATGTACTGTAACAATTTCTTTTTTTTTTTTTTTTTTTTTTTTTTTTTTGCGGTACGCGGGCCTCTCACTGTTGTGGCCTCTCCCGTTGCGGAGCACAGGCTCAGCGGCCATGGCTCATGGGCCCAGCCACTCCGCAGCATGTGGGACCTTCCTGGACCAGGGCATGAACCCGTGTCCCGTGCATCGGCAGGCGGACCCTCAACCACTGCGCCACCAGGGAAGCCCTGTATTGTAACAATTTCTAAAGCCCTATGTAAACCGCTACTCAAAATCTCCAGGACTTTCCCTAGTCTGCACAGTTCAGTCTGGCCCTAGCCCTGGGCTAACCAAAAGCAACCTGTCCTCTGGCCCATAGGCCACACACATCCAGGCTTTGCAAGAGGGCCAGAGGTATGGCTGGTCTGCCCACCCTAATCCTGGTGATTACCAGGACATTACAAAATAAGACTTATCTGTGGGTTTATATTTTTATTAAATTAAATCTCCTGAGGGTGTCAGGGTTATGCAAAAACCGCATTTACTAATCCTTGCAACAGCTCAAAGAGATCACTGCAAAATCAGACTGTGAACACACTGACCACATCATACTGATTCAGTGTGCAGCGTAATCTTCTGAGCGTTATCTGGTGCTGCTAAGCTGTTGGGGGGCTAAATGAAGCCTTCTCTGTCCCTGAGATGCTATGTCTTTCAAAACTGGAAAATTTGGACATTAGTACACACTGCCTGAGTCCTTATTTATCCAGCACGTCACTATAAGGGTGCGCTGTTTATAGAAAATGCTAGAAGATGTATCTAGCACCTTGTCCAATTTGTTTAAGATGACTGAATTCAACCATATAAAGAAACACTGTCATAGTCTGTGTGTGCAACTAGCAACTATTGCCAGGCAAGGAGAAGGGAGTGCTGACTAGATTCGTTTTCTCATTGCTTAGTCACCTGGCAAAAATGAAAGCTAGCAATTTCGGCAAGCAAATGCCAAAGCTACTTTCAATATGGTGTCAACAGTTCAAATATATTATGCTTTCGTTTTTGGAAATGAGGATTTCATAAATCAAATTAAATCAAACTGAAATTTAATAAGCACAGAGATCTAAGAATTCAGCATGTGAGTTGTTGTCTGCGATTTTCTTCCTTGCTCATGTTAGCCCTTAACCGTGCATGTTTGAAATATTCCTGACAAGGTCACCACCAACCACCATGTGGCGAAATCAGATGGACACTTCCCATCCCTAAACTCCCTCACCCCTCAGCAGCCTTTGACCGAATTAACCACTCCCTCCTGCTTAGGAGCTTCCTTCTTCCCACAAGAATGCACACACCTGCTTTTCCAACTTGTCTGGCAATTGTTTCTCACTCTCTTCTGCCTTATTAACTTACTCTTCTCAGTACAGCCTCTAAAAGTTGGCATTCCTAAGAGCTCAGTCCTGGGGTCTCAAATTTGCTCCAGCTACACTTTTCCATGACGATCTCTGCTGTCTTATGATTAAACAACATCAACATGCTGAAAACTCCCGAATTTCCACAGAAGCCCAAACTTTTCTTCTGAGCTTCAGCCCTACATCTGACCTGTTTAGCAGACATTTTTGTGTGTCACACACACTTCCCAAACTTCACATCCAGAACCAAAATCATGGTTAAGAACATTTTCCTTCTTGTTTTTTTTCCCTTTCTAAAAAAAGTCCAGTCTTCAGCATCTTAGTAAATGACACCCCGTCCATCCAGGTATTCAGTCTAAAACCCTGAACATCATTTTTGTTCCTCCTTCTACCTCACCAAGTCCTGTTGTTCTCATATCCCAGATGAAGGAGCAGTCTTTTTATAACCTAATATCGGAGGTGACATACCATTGCTTCTGCTGTGTTTTATTCATTAGAAGTGAGTCATTAAATCCAGACCACACTCAAGGAGAGGGGATTACAAAAGGGCACTCCGCGTTTGGGGGCTATCTAAGAGGCTGTCAAAACACTCTCCCACTGTTCGGGCAGTGCTCCCAGCCCTGCCAAGAGCTTCTCTCCTTACATTGCCACATGGCCTAGTGGAAGCAGTGGTCGATGTTTCTTTTGGATTCCAGTGCCTGGCATGAGGCCTCGCAGTGACCTGTTGAACTGAATTGAATTGTGTGTCTCTAAGGCATGGTCAGAATATGTAAACAGTGCTGATGGTTGGAACTAAATTGAGAAATAAAGCTTTTAAAATGGGATGTTTCCTTTGGAGGTGGTCTAGTTCAGGGTTCTCCAATCTTTTCGACAGTCCCCTGAAGATAGATCTAAGGTTTTTGAGGAATATGTGGTAGGAATCTGGAACACACCAGTTATGATGATGAGGAAGAAGGAAGGAGACAGGTGGTGAGAAACAGGGATGACTCTGTCATCCTTGTAAGGGGCTTAAATGATAGTTTATGGTCTTCCCTGTGCCTCTCTGTCTCAGGAAACTCTGGATGAAGTTTAAGATTGAGGAAAGCAGAAGAGATGACAATACAGAGGGGCAGCTTACAGGGCACTCAGGTACTAGTTTTATTATAAGAGGAACTGAAGGAGGATATTTGCTTACCACTACCCTCAGGTTCCCAAATGATAAAGGCCAGAGAACGCCCAAATCAAATTCACTCTTTTCCTGTACACAGGATATGCCCAGAATTCCTGCCTGCCATGTTTTCCCCTAATGATCTGGGTAAATACAGTAACATAGATTATCTTTCTTCTCTACCAAAAGCAAAGACTTCAAGCATACAGCCCTGTGACTCCAGTCCTGTTTTCTCTCCAGTGTTGAGTATGCCTTCAAACCATCATGTCCCCAAGCTGCAAAATGCAATTCTGCATGACCTAACACTCCAAATGCTCCTCTGGAGGAAAGGAAAAAAATATAACCTATGAAAGTAAGCCAAGGAAATCCCTTTTAATGCTTCACTCCCGTGTCAAAAGAATCCACCGCCAAGGCCTAAAATTCCAAGGGAGAAAGGAGGATATTGTTTCATTTATTCCTCTCTCATCATAAAATAGGTACCAGGGGTACAATACATCAGGAACTCTGCTAGGCACAGGAATCACAAAGATAAAAGATACAAAAATCAGCCTTCGATAAGCTCACATTCAAGAGCACGTAAGAATCTATTGTACAGTGTATTGTGATAGAGAGAGAGGGGAGCACAGGGTCGGAGCACTGATGAGAACAAAGAAGATGGCATCCTACCTATAGGTCGAGTCATCAAACGAGACTTCTTAGAGAGGTAAGAACCAGGTGGAATCCTGAAGGACAAGCCATGACTGGCTAGAAAAAAAAGCTGAAGAGTTACATTTCAGCAGAAAGGAAGCCATGTTAAAAGGCAGAGAGGCCAGAAAGCATGTGGTGATTTCGGGCTTCCCTGGTGGCGCAGTGGTTGGGAGTCCGCCTGCTGATGCAGGGGACACGGGTTCGTACCCCTGTCCGGGAAGATCCCACATGCCGCGGAGCGGCTGGGCCCGTGAGCCACGGCCGCTGAGCCTGTGCGTCCGGAACCTGTGCTCCGCAACGGGAGAGGCCACAACAGTGAGAGGCCCGCGTACCGCAAACAAAACAAAACAAACAAAAAAAGAATGTGGTGATTTCAAGGCACTACGGTTACTCCTCAAAGAGTGTGAGGAAGGGAGGATGAGAGAAGAGGTGAACAGAGGTTTGCCATGCTAGGGAGTGTGGAGTTTACCACCCAAAACAGTGGGAAGCCATAAAACATTCTGGGTCTGGGCAGGAGAACAAAGTGGCCAAATTTGTATACTAGAAGGACATTGGTGGAGAGAAATGATTGGCAGACCCATTGGGGGGCTGCTGTAGTGAACAGACAATAAATTAAAGAGGGCTTGGGTTTCCCTGGTGGCGCAGTGGTTGAGAGTCCGCCTGCCGATGCAGGGAACACGGGTTCGTGCCCCGGTCTGGGAAGATCCCACATGCCGTGGAGCGGCCGGGCCCGTGAGCCATGGCCGCTGAGCCTGCGCGTCCGGAGCCTGTGCTCCGCAACGGGAGAGGCCACGACAGTGAGAGGCCCGCGTACCGCAAAAAAAAAGAGGGCTTAAAGTAAGGCAGTGAGGGCACTGAGAAAGGCACAAACTAGAAAGGCCTTCAGAATGTAAATCTGATAAGATTCACATTCAATTTAAGGTTAAGGGGAAAAAAAGGGTGTCAGGGATGATTCACAGCTTAATGGCTTGAGAAGCTGAGTAGAAGATGGTGATATTGACTGAAACAAGAGATAAAGGAATTCCCACATTTCAGGGAAGATGATGAGTTTAGTATTGGACATACTGATGCTGTAGGGACTTAGGACCAATTTCCTCTGTTACTAGGATCTTGGATTCATTTAAATGAAGACAGATCTTTTTGGTCAGTAGAAATTTAGACTCCAGCTTTGGGAAAAGGTTTTGTATCAGATTTAATCAGCTCTGAAATCATAACACCTTCCCAAACTGTCTCCCACACAATTCCCCAAAATAACTTCCCACTACCATAGAGGGATTGGGACATATAGGGGACAAACAGCCGAGACTGTCTTACTTAAAGATACAGACAGCTGTACAGGACTAGCTCTTGGTCTGTTACTAACTTACTCTAAGGAAACTTTAACATTGAAAATCACGTTTTACAGGTAATTTAGAGCCACATCAACTTGAAAGTTATTAATTTATGTTCAACTCTTATTTATTAAGCACATTCCATACACCAGTCACTATTCTAAAGTACTTGCCTTCATAGAACTCACCAATAAGAGGAAACACGTATTCTCCAACTTTCCCACTGGCACCTTCATTTATGAGTTTGGAATTAGGTCTGGTTTCTGGAGATATGTGGGTTTCCAGAACTGTTTTAGCTCAGATGAGAACAGTAGGAAGCCATTATGGAGATATGGTCTGTAAATGACATTTTCGTCTTAAAGAGCCCCTTGCAGTGATGAGGAGAAAAAGCAAAGTTTGAAGGTTTTCTGTCCTCTCTGATCTCACTGTTAATTCTAGTTGAATATTAAATGGTTTTAAGATTTAAAATATTATATCTCAACTGTCAAGTTTCAGTTGCTGTGGGGCAGCCAGGTAGATGACCACATATGCAGGCATCTCCAAAACAGAGAGTTAATTCAAAGATACAAGTGTAGGAGTCATACATGTATAGATGTTGTCTAATGCTGTAAAATGGCTAAAACCACTCTTAGAATATGTGTGCCAAAGAGGAATGCCAAGGACTTAATGTTGGGGGGAAAAAAATTTTAATTCTACCTGGGAAAGAAACGGTTTTATGAGGGTGACAACAAAAAATAACAAGAGCACTATGCAGAAAAGCCAAGTGAAAAAGAACTGCGAGTAAAAACAGCTGGCCAATATTGTCATATGCTGAGGAAAATTCAAGTAAGATACATACTGAGATATCTATTAGCTCAGGAAGGTTTTTTTTTTTTTTTCCTTTTTGATATTTGCCTTTTGGCAAATTGTTTTCCAAGGTAGATGTGAAAACTTTATGTAGTCAAATGTATTCATCCTTATATGACTTGTAGGTTTTGTATCATATGACTTTTCCCACAAGAATATACACATGTATTTTTTTCATGCGTTCTTCTACTAGTTTTAATTGTTTTAGAATTTTACTTTGGTGTAATATATGAGGAACATACATAATTTTTTACTTTGGTGTAATCTATGAGGTATATATATATAATTAATTTTTTAGATGGCTACCCAGTTGATAGAAGTTATCTTTTCCCACTGATTTAAAATGTCATCTATCATTTATTCAATTTCCATTGATCTATTTATAGCCTAGTACTACACTATTTTAATTATTATAGCTTTTACAATGTGTTTCAACATTTGCTAGGCAAATTACCCCTTGTTAGTCTATTTTTTCAACAACTTTCCTTGATCATTTTTGCTTATTTAGTTTCCATATATGCATCCTAAAAATCAGTTCTCCTACTTTCAAAAATACTACTGGAATTTCATTGGGTTTACCTTAAATGTAGAGACCACACATTATCTCGGGGGGGCAACAGTTCTGCTAAAACTGCACCTTGCTTTTTCTTCTTCACAAACTGCCGTTAGGAGTAAATGAAACACTATTACAAGTAGTTCTCCTTTAGGGTCTAGATCTCTAGCTCTAAGCAAGATTACCTGAACTAAGGGTACCTACATAGGACTGATGTAAAACTGAGGTCCCGGTGGAGGGGGAAATACACGCTTCTATACACTAAGAAGAAAACAGACCCCCAAAACCTCTCCAATCGTTTGTATACTTGCCTGACATCTTAGGTGTTAATGTTACCGAACCAGGTTCACTCACCGGGGGTGCAGCAAGCCAGACCCCGGGATGCCAAAGTCTGCAGCAGAGAAAGGCTTTATTCACGAGGCAGCCAAACGAGGAAATGGGTGAACGAATCTCAAATCCACGTTGGCAAGGTTGAAGGGCTCGGGATATTTATGGGATAAAGCTGGGGTGTGGGGAAAGGTGATTGGAGATAATAAACAGCTGAGGCACTCCTAGTTCTGCACAGGCGAAACTAAGCTACCGGCTTCTTCACGGGCCGCAACTCCAGAAGAGTGGCACCAGCATGTTCCGAGGGTGGAGCTCCTGGCCCTCTGACGTCAAAAGGTCACTGAGCGGACACCCGCGCATGCCCAGTTGGAGGGTCAGTGGTCCCAACCAGTTTTTTCAGGCTTAAGCGCAAACGGGACACAGCTGACCCCAAGTTTCCAAAAAAACAACCTGGGCAAACATCTCGTTGTTTAGGCTATGTGATGCTGGGAGGAAATGTGAGTTTTGGTAAAAAACCAAATTAAAGCAAGCTTGATCCAGTGAAGGCAGGTCACAGTTTATTATTTATTAATGGCTAACTAACTGATAATTGCCCTTGGTTTCACTCATACACCAAGATAGGTAGACGCCCAAGAAATTCATAGTCAATATTGATGACAGTAGGCTAAGTAGTTAAAATCCAATCATTAAGTCTCCCATTCACAATCCTGTGAGTGGCAAAAGCAATGGGTGAACACAAATGATAGTAATTCGGTGGAGAAACTCCAGGTTTCTAGGGCCAGTAATTCCTGATGCTATCATCTCCGGCTCTTACAGGTAAGTCATTACCTTCTGCATCTCCGTAGAAAACTGGAATACTTTGTAGGATGAGATTAAGTTTGAAGGCAGTAAGTACTGAGGTTTTGGGGTTTGTTGGTTGGTTGGTTTGGTTTGGTTTGAATAGGTACCAGGAAGCAGAAGGGAAGCAGTGACTTGGAGGAAAGCCCTGCATGAACCGTCTGGTCTCCTAGAAGTTCAGGAATATTTAAGTTTTGCCTGCTGAGGAAGTTAGTTTTGGTCCCAGAGGGGAGGAGGCATGTACTTACCTGCCTCCCAAGTTTATTGGCTAAGTCCCACCAAAAACCTGACTGATCTCATCTGTAGTCATATATACATCTTGGGTCACCTTCTAAGCCAGCCTGCTTACTGTGACTGTTCACACCAATTTGTAAAGAACCCCAGATGACTCACCTCCATGTGGCAGGACATGTCCAGTGGGATCTTGGGACAGCATTTGCCACCCCCATATACAGTGACTTCTTCCAGAGTCACTGTATAACCATGTTTGCTGTTTCCCTGATTTCTCAGTTTGTATTCATCAGAGAAGATAAAATCACCACCTACCTTGACTAGTTCAACCTCTATGCTTGTTTGGCCATTAAAACACCCACCTGTCATATGAAGCGTATACTGTATCCACATCGTAGATGCAGTGGTTTGGGGGCTGGGATGGGCGGGAATCATATTTAGAAGCCAGACAGACCTGTATTAGAATTCTGCCTCCATTTACTAGTTACAAAACTTTGGACACATTTTCAACCTTTGAAAGCTTTAATTTTCTTTTCTGCAAAATAGACATTTATTGTTGCAATCAACAACAAATGACTGGTTTATTTAGGAGAAAGGGAACTTGGGGGAAGGATACTGGGTAGCTTATGGAATCCTGGGGAACACTGAAGAGCCAGGCAGGAACCTAAGGCAGTCAGGTGGCAAGCACTTGGACCACGATCTCAGCGGAGGAACAGCCTGGTCAGGATGACACAGCTCTGCAGCTGAACGCTGGGCACTGGCACCGCCATTGCTAGACACTGGATACTGCTAAGGCGCTGCCATGGCCACATGCTGCCCTTGGCACCACTGCCACTGAACACTTGATGCCACCACCACTGGTGTGAATTCTAACTACCTCTTCCTTTGTGACACTTGCTCCAGATTCACAGGCCCAGCAAAGGCGTCTGATTGTCTGAGCTTAGGTCACTTCCCATACCCAGCTAGCAGGTTCACAAGAGTAAGTATTCACTTTTCTTAGCTTTTGTAGGGACAGCATAGACTTGCCTCCTACCAAAACTCACACAAACATAGGAAGAATTTCAAATACTGAATTAAAACAAAACCATTTCACTATAGAGTATAATGCCTTCCTTGCAAAGATGTTTTTATGACTAGTTCTTGGTCATAAAATGACATCTGTAGTTGTCATAATTTTTCAATATTTATAATAAAACTTTTATAAAAACATGAATACTATCATTGTATTGACTCTACATAAGCTCATTTTTTAAAATGACTTTATATTTTTAGAGCAGTTTTAGGTTTACAACAAAATTGAGAAGGAGGTACAGAGATTTCCCATACACCCCCTGCCCCACACACGCATACCTGTCTCATTATCAACGTCACTCACCAGAATGGTATGTTTTTTAGCAAGGATGCTTACATTGACACATCATAATGATCCAAAGTTCATAGTTTACCTTAGGGTTCAATCTTGGTGTCATACATTATATGGGTTTGGACAGATGTATAATGACATGTATCCATCATGATTATATCATACAGAGTATTTTCACGGCCCTAAAATTCCTCTGTGCTCTGCCTACTCATCTTTTCCCTTCTTTCCCTGCTCCTCAAAACCACTGATCTTTTTACCATCTCTATAGCTGTGCCTTTTCTAGAATGTCATATAGTTGGATCGTACAGTATGTAGCCTTTTCAGATTGACTTCCTTCTCTTAGTAATATGCATTTATGTTTCCTCCATGTCTTTTCATGGCTTGATAGCTCATTTCTTTTTAGCACTGAATAATATTCCATCGTTTGGATGTACCACAGTTTATTTATCCACTCACCTACTGAAGAACAACTTGGTTGCTTCCAAGTTTTGACAATTATGAATAGAGCTGCTATAAACATCTGTGTGCAAGTTTTTGTGTGGACATAAGTTTTCAACTACTTTGGGTAAATACCAAGGAGTGCAATTGCTGGATCAGATGGTAAAATCTGTTATGAGTATGTTTCGTCTTATAAGAAACTACAAACTGTCTTCTGAAATGGCTATACCATTTTGCATTCCCATCAACAATGGGTGTGAGTTCCTGTTGCTCCACATCCTCCTGAGCATTTGGTGTTGTCAGTGCTCCAGATTTTGGCCATTCTAATAAGCATGTAGTGGACAATTTTTTTAATTACTTGAAAATCCCACTGGCAGCAGCATTAAGGGGCTGAATAGCCTGTGGCAGAAGATTGAGGCAAGGTTTGACGAAACCTGAAGAGTAATGGCAGCTCCAAACATTTCTCTAGCAGGTGGCTGATGAAATTGTCATTCCCAGTAGGCAGGGTGGAGGATTTCTTCCTTTAGTGCTACTTAAGCCAGATGTAGGAACTTTATAGAGTCTTTGAACTGTAACCATATTAGAATTTTGCATTGGATTTTCAGACTGATCTCTTGATGCTGCCAGAGGGGTTCGATGAACCAGGAAGAAGTGCTAAATTCAGGGATATGAACAGGTTAGAGGCCTCAGAGAATACTTTTGTTCCATAGTCTAGAAAAGCCAGAGAAGTAGACCCATAGTCTGGAAAAGTCCCTGTAACCCATTGTAGTATCGAAGATGTATTTCAAAGGGGCAAATAGTGGTTGATATAGAAGCAGTGTAATCAATCTTTGGGAACAATTAGAGAGGTGGGTGAAGTATGACATAATGACTGAATGATTCAAAAAGAAATTGTTACAACGAATGGGAATGCTGGCATGCCTCTCTTATCTGTTATCCCATTTGTGCTCCAGGTAAAGCTGGAATTCCTAAAGAGGCCTCCTGGGGTGTCCTTCCATTTGTTCTCAGACCAATTTCTCCCCTGCTCTGTGGCTGTGGAAACTGACTTCTTTGAATTCTACCAATGGGCTTTCTTGCCCTCTTGTTTCCTGTTGGGTTTGGCTAATGGTGAGAATCTGCAGAAATCAAAGGCACTCTCACGAGCTGGCGGAACCCCTCAACCAAAGCTCTTCACTCCTATTAGGAAGCTCTCTCTCAACACAGTCATCTCTGCCTCTAAGGTTCCAGTAAATGTTTTTCTGCCCTTTAAACCCTTAGGCCTAGAAATTGCAAAGGGCGACTGTCAGTGGTATACAGTTTCCACACTAACTCTTGTAGTCTCCCCATACCTTACACCTTTGTACATCTTCCTTTATTCTGTTTGATTCGGCCATCTATTTTGTTTTGGGACCCAAAGAGCATCCTGAGATATATAAGATATACATTTACCTGCTGGAAATTCCTGCTAGCATACAATACTCCATTTTCTATATTCACTCAGTTTTTCCACTTGGAAATCTGTCTTTATGAACAAATCCTTCTGATTCACCTTTCCATACTTGTCCTAAATCTATCCTTTTCTCTCCATCTACACTGTTACAACCTCATTGCCCCTCACGTAAATGGCAACAGCTACAGTGCTGGTCTCCACTCTGAGAAATGAGCTTAACTACACATAAGCAAAATGGCCCCAGGTCATGGGCTGTGTTCCTAATATGAACTCCTAAAATGGTTCAAACCTACCCCCATCCCTGAATCCACCCTTTTCATTGCTTGCTCCCATTGTCCATTTCCTACCTTCTTTGTCCTGCCAGTATCATCACTGGTTTATTGACTATCTCTAACTCAATACATCCACTTTGCTTCCTATCATTACACTTCCTTTTCTCTTCTGGAATGCTGCTTCCTTGGGTTAATATATCACTGACAAATACCCTTTCCTTCCCCCATCCCCCAAACAAACCTAACAATTCAACATCTGTTATGTGGAAAGCTGAGAATTGGTAGAGAAAAAAAATTACACCGGGGTATATAAGAATCAGTATGACTCTATACTGAACAATCTCAGCAGTGTGTTTTCTTCTCCAGAGTAACTGTTTTAAATCTTCTCCGACCTCACCTTCTCCTCGATAGAGATGATAGAAGTCATCAGATGAGGGCTCAGTAAACTCTTTGCCATTCCTGCCAAAAATTTCCCTACTTATCCCTTCCTCATCGTCTTCTATTACAAGATCCTATCCACCTGGTTTCCTTGAGACCGTGAATTGTCTATTATCTCTTTTCTCTCCTGTGTCTTTAACCTCTTTCTTTCTACAGGATCCTTCACAGCACACCTGCAAAATAAATGAAAAATCAATTCTGTCTTCATCCATCCAGCCTCTCCCTCCAGCTGCTTAACTTTCTCTAACCCTTCACAGTCACTCTTCTTGAGAGAATCATGTTTCCATACTGTCTCCATTTTCACCTCTTATTCACTCTTCCATCTCTCTATACGACTCTGATTTGTCACCTCATTCTCCACTGTTTCCTGAGACTGCCCTTTATCAACGTCATTAATTACATCTATGTTGCTAAATTCAATGGAAACCTTTCCATTCCTTCTTGTTTTCTTTTTTTGGTGCCGTACGCGGGCCTCTCACTGTTGTGGCCTCTCCCGTTGCAGAGCACAGGCTCCGGACACGCAGGCTCAGCGGCCATGGCTCACGGGCCCAGCCTCTCTGCAGCATGTGGGATCTTCCCGGACCGGGGCACGAACCTGTGTCCCCTGCATCGGCAGGCGGACTCTCAACCACTGCACCACCAGGGAAGCCCTTTCCATTCCTTCTTACTCAACCCCTCAGTAGCATTCAGAACAGTCCTGGAAAGTAGGTTCTCCTTCTGGAAACGCTCTCTTCCCTTCCCTTCCCTTTTGTGACACTCTATCAGTTTTTTTTCTGTCTCGCTAGCTGTTCCTTATCAATCTATTTATCTAGCTCTTCATCTTCTACTGAATTTTAAAGGGTGGGATGTTTCATGGCTCAGTTCTAGGGCTTCCTGTCCTTCTACACTCTCCCCTTAGCATAGCTGATTCACTGTTATAGCTTTATTTGTGATCTACATTCGCATGAGTTATTCCTGCTCTTAGAATGAAGTTCTTACTGAAATATACAAGATCCTGAATGACCTCCTCCACCTGCCTGTGTAGGTTTTACCTTCACTTTCTATACTCCAAACACACTAACCCTTTTTCTTTCCATCACATCACATCCTTCATCTTCTGGGTCATTTCCACATTCTTCTCCCACTACCTGTTATGGTCCACTCCCAGATGTCCCTAGTTTAGTTGTCTGGTTTTTACTTATCCTGCAGGGTTTAAGCCTCACTAGCATCTTCTCAGAGAAGCATTTCTTGAGCTCTCAGACTAGGTCAGGCTCAGTTCTTATATAATTTCACAGTACGATGTATCTCTCCAGATTATAATTTAGTTAATCATTAACGTTATTGTGTAACATTCACTCTATCACCAGTTTCTTGCTCCATTGATTCCAGCTGAATGTTCAGCATACAGTAGGTAGTTAATATAATTCATTCATTCATTGAATAAACATTTTAAGAGTCCCTCCCAATTTTACAAGGTATATGTTCCCAGAATATTGATGCATCTCTAATTGCCATCCTAATATTTAATCAGACATTAAATCCATTTGTAAAAATAGAACTCCAGAATATCCCTTTGACTTCCCAGGAATTTTCTGGAGAGGGCAATCCATGTGGCATTTCTGAACCACTGTCTGCTGACCAGTGAGGCAGAGAACTGGGTCATTGCCCTTTGTGATAATTAGAAGGGGCTCCTTGCCAAGCCTCAGCAGATGTGTGAGAGCAGGGTGCAGACCAGCAGCACTAACTGGGGGATGTGCTGACTCCAGCAGGAATGGGGCCTGTCTCATCAGCCGCTGTATGGTTGAATTCTGGCATCAAGTTCAAGATGTGGCTCAGCATGGTGCTACTTGCTCTCGTGGCCAGCTCTTGAGATGAAGAAGCAGAGATACCAGAGGGGGCAGGACCAGCTTACCTGGTGACTGAGTGCATTTTACTGAAGGGAAGACTGGCCATCAGCCCCATTTACTCTCCACATGCCCAAGAAGGAAGCCAAATAACTGGTTGGCACCCAGTCTCCACTCTCTGTGGCTGAATGAGCCTGCTTTGTAAGGAATAGGTTTGCTTGTATTATAGGATGGAAGGCCATTTTCTATCCAGGTTCCAAGAAACTGCTGCAAGGACCATAATTGGCTGACAACCTCCAGCTGCTACACTTTGGGAGCTGCTGCAGCGTCCATGCCTAAGCCACACTCTCCAGGGGCTTCTCTTAGCCAACAATTGATTCATTTTATTTATTTATTTATTTATTTATTTATTTATTTATTTATTTATTTATTTCAATTGAAGTATAATTGATTTACAATGTTGTGTTAGTTTCAGATACACAGAAAAGTGATTCAGTTATATATACATACATATATGTATATACATATATATATATATATATTTCAGATTCTTTTTCCTTATAGGTTACTACAAAACATTGAGTATATTTCCCTGTGCTATATAGTAGGTCCTTGTTGTTTATCCATTGTATATATAATAGTTTGTAACTGTTAATCCCAAACTCCTATATTTATTCCTCCCCCACTTCCCCTTTGGTAACCATAAGTTTGTTTTCTGTGTCTGTTGATCTATTTCTGTTTTGCATGTAAGTTCATTTGTATCATTTTTTAAATGTGGTTTATTTATACAATGGAATATTACTCAGCCATCAAAAAGAATGAAATAATGCCATTTGCAGCAACATGGATGGACCTAGAGATTATCATACTAAGTGAAGTAAGCCAGAAAAAGACAAATATCATAGACTATCGCTTATATGTGGAATCTAAAAAAGAAAATGGTACAAATGAACTTATATGCAGAACAGAAATAGAGTGATTCATTTTAAACCAGCCCTCAGCCACACATCCTGGCTTTCCCTCAACAGAATTTTGTCTCCCCTTAGCTTCGCACAGTACTGTTGTCACCTTCAGGCTCAGGTTGTGGTGGAATTTGAAGTAGGGGATAATTTCCTGGGGTCACTGGTCTAGAGCGTACAATTCCTATTGGATTCAAAATGGGCACCATAAGTGCTTGTTCTATACTTTAGGGGAAAGGGGAAGAGGATGGAGAGTGCTCACTCCCTAATCCTCCTCCTGGACATTTGAATAGAGGCCCCTTGAATCATTCACCTTGGACTTCCCTTTATTAACAGCTGGTGGTGATCCTGAGCTTAACTTTAGCTCATAAATCTATAGTCACCCAAATCTCTGGACCCCTGTGCTTTCCCTAGTGCTGCTTATGGGAACCACAGCCACTCTGTTCATCCTGCTGATTCCTAAATTTCACATATAAAAAAAAAGTGCTCATCCTGCTAATGTCAAAGTTTCCCACGAAGTATGTGGCATTTGCAGGATATTCTCGGAGCAGAAACCACACCAAATTTATATCTCTTCTATTAAAATTACATCAGATTATTTTGATTGCAATTTAAGGAATCAAATTCATATTAGCCAAGCAAAAAAAAAAAAAAAAAAGGAATTTATTAATTTCAAAAACAAGGAAATCCGATGGATCGTTCTGGCTTTGCACACTCTTTCTTGTTAATGAAGCCTGAAGCCTCCAACAACCTTGGCTTTCCTGGTCCTCACAGGCGATGATCTAAGACAGAGGAGCTTATTTTGTATTAGGTCCAGTAAAATACCATGGAGACCTTGAGCCGTAAACCAGCTTGAGCCCTAAGCCCATTTCTGAAGCAGTCACTATGGCTAGGTAGTAGCGCTATTCTACACAGAAAATATTTGCAAAATATACAATGGACCAATGATATAAATTATTTACAACCAGAGTAGTTTCTAAAACGCCTATAAATTGATAAGAAAAAGAAAAATGACCTAAGAGGAAAACAGACAAAAGCCACAGAAGAGGAAAATGAATAACAAACACAAGAAAAATTCTCATTACCAATAGTAAGAGTGGAATACATGTAAACTAAAACAACAACATACCCTTTTTATTCTACTTAAATGTAAAAATTCAGGGCTTCCCTGGTGGCGCAGTGGTTGAGAGTCCGCCTGCCGATGCAGGGGACACGGGTTCGTGCCCCGGTCCGGGAAGATCCCACCTGCCATGGAGCGGCTGGGCCCGTGAGCCATGGCCGCTGAGCCTGCGCCTCCGGAGCCTGTGCTCCGCAACAGGAGAGGCCACAACAGTGAGAGGCCCGCGTACCGCAAAAAACAAAAACCAAAACCAAAAACAAATGTAAAAATTCAAAGGTAAGTGTCAACGAGAGTATGGGGTAATGGATTCTCTCATACATTGTTGGGGCATGGTTAAATACACCTTCATACAACCACGATTTAGAAATCTGTGTAGCCAATAGAAATAATGAGGTAGTGCTGAACATTAACATGGAAAAGTCTCCAAGACACATTGTTCCAGTGGGAAAAGGCAATTCGCATAGGAGAACATTTTGGAAGGATCTGCTGCAATTGACAGTCCATGGCTGCTGACTCTGTGGACTCATGAAGCCAAAGAATGAGGGAGATACCAACACAAGAGGAAAAAAAATCATAAAACCCTGTGATAAGTGCAATGACAGAGAAGCCCAGAGGAGGTAAACCTAATGCAACTTTGGGAAGATGTGGGAGTTTTGGTCCAGGATGGCTCCCAGGAGGAGATGATGATCAAGCTGAGATAGGTATTAACTGGGTGGAGAGGAGGGGAAAGCATTCCAAGATGGGAGAACAGTAGGAACAATTCATGGAGGCAGGAAGGCTGTATACAGGGAACCAGGTTGCTAAATACTAAACTAGAGGCATGGACTGTAGCAGATGGGGCTAAACAGGTAGGCAGAGTCCAGCGAGACTTCCTATGTCATATTAGATTTGAATATTTTTTTCTATGTGATGAAGAGCCACTGAAGACTTTTGAGTAGGGCAGGCGATCTGAAAAGAGATTAGAGGACAGTAGGACACAAGGCAGAGAGAACAGACAGGAGGTTACCACTGTCATTCCAAGAAGATGAATGTCTGAAAGGGAGGTTGGGATAGGGTGAGACTAGCTGGAATCAAAGGAGGGGAGGAAATCAAGGAATATCAAGTTGGTGCAATCTGTAGGAATTGTTAACGGGATGGATGTGGGAGGGGGAAGCGAGAAATGGGGAGGAGTCATGATTAGATATGCCCAGGGCTCTCGGGTGAGTGCGGGAGGGATGGTGAGCTGACTCAGAGACCAGGAAAACTATACCTCGGGGAATCCAGTGATGGTTGCAAAAGGCATCTGGTATTGTCCTTCCACCACTGTCTTAAAAGGGATTCTAAAGGGATTTTCTTTCCCTTGTTCCTCCAGCCCTACACTTGCATTACTGGCTTAAGTGGATACTCACCAGCTGGCCGTGTCCATCATTACAGCCAAGTCTGAGAATTCCTGATTATACTTAGAGTCAGTGGAGCTGCTGACACAAACAGTCATTAGCAGACGACCCTTTTGGAACAAACTATGCTTTAAAATGTAAACTGGGGGGGCATTTTCCTTGCGTTGTCCAGAAAGAACTTTCTGCTGCCTGAGCCTGGATTAATCATGAGAGAGCTTGTCAACATTCCACTGGTACATATTCTTACTTTGGTTGCCTTCAGCGGGACTGAGAAACTTCCAAAAGGTTGGTTTGAGTAATCTTGTCTTCTCTTGCCTTATCATAGTTCTGAGGTGCATGCGTGTGTTCTGATCATGACTGATTCATATTATGGCATGCTTGGGTTTTACTTGGTGAAGTAGGGGTGCAGTATATGGAGAGGGAGAAAACTGTATAAATAAGCTATTGATTGATGGTCTCCATTCTACTGCTATCCCTCCCCTGCTTAAGTTCTGCAATAAAAAGTTCAGCCATTCAGTGCATGTGGAGCCCTCACTTATAGGGGAAACATTAGCAGGTAGACTGCAAGTTATCGAGGTCAGTTTGTTTATGTGTATGTCAAACTTCAGGGTGGTCTAAATGGATGATGAAAACCTTTTCACATCAGGTTTGCCAGGAGTATAATCAACCGCACTCCCAGACATCCAGAGTGTTTGCTTCTGAACAAAAATCATTTCCATTTTCAGTTTCAGCTTTGCAAAACTCTTAATCAATATTTTAGTTCCTCCCACACTGGAATTAGAGAAAGATGCACACAAGTGCCTATAAGATAAAAGCCTGAAGAACAATGGGTTCTCAATAACTTAGAGGCTGGAGCCATGATTTGGTTTGGCAAGAGACTGTGAAAGGTTTTTTTCAGAGCCTTTGGAATGTACCGGAAATAACACCACCTCAGGGGAAAGGAAAGCAACTTAAGAAACTGACAAACACCTGTTGCAGTAGCAAGAATGTCCACAGTTTCTGGCCAGCGTATTACGAAACTGAGACTAGGGTATTTTTCAACTCAGGAAGAAAGATAGGAAAATAGGTGACTTGTGAAGTGACTGGGGGCTTCATTGAAATCTTTTTACAAAGACACGAGAAAGCAGATTGAATGATGTTACAGTTTTCAAATTAAATATATTACAGTAGAGTAAAAAAGGTTCTGTGATTTATGACACACTCAAATGAATTATTTTCCCTTCATATTACTTTACCAAAGAACTGAACAGGTTTGTGTTGTATAGATAAGTGAAGGTAATATATTGTATGTAGATGGGAAACATAGCTTAGATTTTGTGGTTCATTAGATTTTCTGGAACCACAAGGTCAAAATTCACATGCTAACAAGATACAGCTTCCTTCACAAACAGTCGGATTTCATAGACTTATGTTGTTTTGTTGCCTTCTTTTTCTATTTTACGTGAGTAGAACAGTATCTTCAAATGTATTTAAATGTCTAATTGTCAACTAATACTTTAAGGTAGCTCCAGATAAAAGAGAATCTAGATCTTTCCAAATAGCTAATAATAGCCAGAAAGACTTAACATTGGCTTCAGATTATTTTAATACTTCCTGATCATACAACGGATGTCCGGAAAGGCAGCACCTGGAAGTTTGGACTTACGGATTGTTATAAATTTATTTGTGCTATTCTAAACCATGAAGTTACATAAAAATGACATGGTTAAATGCTAAAATTTACTGAAATCCAGTCTTACAAGGAGCAGGACAATTGATTTTCTGGTTCAAATTAGAATCTCGTGCACGAAGAAAAACCAAACCCAACCTCCTAATTTATATTCTAGAAAGAGAAGATTTGTAGCTTCCAAACTTTACAGGTGAAGCACACTTTATTTTGAAAACTTCAAAAATGGTGGCATAAATGTAACAAAGCCAAAACCCCGACTTCTAAATAAAATAGCCAGATTGTTACCCCAACCTTGTTTATTTGTTCATAATTTATTTACTGCTTTAATTAGACTGTAAAATCAAAAACATATTTTTGCCTAGCCTACTCAAAGAGAGTATTTGAGTATTATTGAAAAATCTAAATTAGTATGGGTTTAACATCAGCCTTAGCCAAAACACCAGGCCTGGAAGAGCAAACATTCATTAACTACACTTACCAGTTCTGAGAATAAACATTATCATGAAAACACAATCCTTAAAATTTTAAATGTTGAAGTACATGGAATATATTGGTACAAAAAAACACATTAATATGTGATTATTTTAATACTATTGAAAGTAATGGGGCTTCCCTGGTGGCGCAGTGGTTGAGAGTCCGCCTGCCGATGGCAGGGGACACGGGTTCGTGCCCCGGTCCGGGAAGATCCCACATGCCGCAGAGCGGCTGGGCCCGTGAGCCATGGCCGCTGAGCCTGCGCGTCCGGAGCCTGTGCTCCGCAGCGGGAGAGGCCACAACAGTGAGAGGCCCGCGTACCCAAAAAAAAAAAAAAAAAAAAAAGAATAATGAAATTGTTCTACACAAAATATCTCTAGTTGTTTTCTCTATTCTTAGCAGAAGGCAATAATGGGAAGAGGCTTTTTAGATGGTATACCTTTTTCCTAAGTCCTTTATCGTGAATGAATCAAGGCGTCTGCAGCATAATATATCACAAAATGAACTGACACAGTTAAAATACTGCAAGAGTATTCCATGGGTTTTTTTCCAACCATCAGCATAGGATTTCCTCAATAAAATTAATGACCAACTTTGTAGAATTAATAGTGTTTTGTTATAGTTTTAATTGATATTCCTAATATTCAAAGACAAAGGGAAAAGTCACTATCTTTCTGAATCATTTCAACTAGTAATACTTTCAATCATAAGCTCAGTATCAAACCATAAGGAGGAAAATTTTATAAACTGTCATGTATGAAAATAGTCAACATTTCATTGAACATTTGCCTTAACCACATTCTTCAATAATATTTAATGCTTTATCAGGGAGTATTAAGTGTATAATGGGATTTTCTGTAGGAATATTGTAGTTCATGTAAGCAGCCCTGAATCTGTTAACCTGCTATGCACAAAGAACTCCCGTCCAAATTCCAGCTTTAAAATTACCCCATAACTACCACACCTAAAAGTTCTTGAGTCTCAAGTGATTTAACTTGAGGTATAGTTTAGTAACTTCTTCTTCTAAATCATATGTCTACAGGGATAGAATTCACAAATTCGACATATGACTAAGTCAGATCAGGCACAGCTGTCATTGAAATCCAGGACACCAAGTCCTGGATGAATGTTTTATACTAACGTATATTGAAAGAGTAACTCATTCCACGTTTGCGGAAACACAGTTGCTTTAAATATTATTGACCTTAAAGAACAGAAATGGCAAGATTTCTACCATATTTCGAAAGGTGAAGTAGGCAACTTCTCAGTGAAATAGGACGTGAGATTATTGGGGGAAAGTGACAAGTAAGGGATGACTAGAGGACCTGAAGGAAATGGTCCCATTCAGGAAGATGAGAGAAGTGAATCCGATAATGTAGAAGGACCATATGTCCATGCTGAGGACCCGCTGGGACTGGAGACTGCACGCCCATCATGGTCCTGATCTGCACTGTTGTTTCACTTTATCCAACAATACTTTATGAACATATGAGCAATGAAGACAGCTGGTTGGATTAGTTCAAGATTGGTACTTTCCAGGGTCAGTGCAGCTAAAGGACTAGAGAGTCAGGGAGCTGAGATTATATGGCAACATACAATGTCGTCTAGGTCAAATAATGAAGAAAGTGAAACAAGGATATTGCAGGCCTGGAAGAGAATGTTACAATCGAGTTCTTTTTCTAGTCCCCAATGCCTTTCTGTGCGTCTTTAGGGAAAGCATGTAGTCACTGTAAGCCTCAGTTTTCTCCTAAAATGAAGGACCTACCAGTGCTCAACTTACTATGTTATGTACTATGCTAAGGATTGTCAATGACTGGTGGCGTGATCACTTCTGGGGAACAGGCACATTTTAGATGAGTCCCTATGAAATCATCTCTTAATCCCAAAGGAATGGCCCCCAGGAGAGGTCATTTCAGAAATTCTAGCAGGCTGACCCAGAATTCCTACCTGCCTGTCCCTAGTGTCATTCCTGAAGGCAAGGACCAACAGTGTGTTCTGTGACAAAGAATTAATGATATGGTATTAATAAGTGAGATAACAATCATTATTGAGATGATCAATGAACCTTACACGTTCCAAAGACATCATAATAAAAAATAACTTGTGTTTGATTACATCACCAGCAGAATAAATGGGTCAGTTTCTAAGAAAGCCAAATGATGAGCAATACTGAACATCCTCTTTCTTTGGGGGATTTGAAAACTTTCCAACACCAAAGTGTTTTGTCATACTGAAAAAACAATACTGTATTCATGATGTTAGAAAATCATGAAAATGTCCCAAGTCTGAGCCCTAATTTTACCAGAACAGAAAGGAGCAAAATACACCTGACTTCTTTGTTTATTCAGTCATTTGGTTGTGTCAGTCAGCAGTTGGTCAATCAGAAGCATAGCACAGCGAGATCAGCTCAGTGCTTTGTGATCACCTGGATGGGTGGGATGGGGAGGGTGAGAAGGAGGGAGACGCAAGAGGGAGGAGATATGGGAACATATGTATATGTATAATTGATTCACTTTGTTATAAAGCAGAAACTAACACCATTGTAAAGCAATTATACTCCAATAAAGATGTTAAAAAAAAAAAAAAAAGA